>ML780120.1:901703-914947 GCA_009831015.1 Picea engelmannii
CTTGTTGTGCAAAAAACAATCTTTCAAAACTTTCAAATTTGAAACCCTAACTAACCCTAACGTCTACTAACCTAGAAATTGATGATGACGTCATGCCTTATTTGAGCTTTTGGTTGATAGAAAATACTGTGGCTTGGTCATCCAATGATAGACATTGATATATTGGTGATTTTCATTGGCTAAATTGCAAAACGTTGACCTTCTTTGTCTATTATACTAACCCTAAAGGAAGCCTGACGTCATTCCTAGGATGTTGATGCAGCTACCTTTGTATATGAGCAATTAATAACGTTTAATACATTGATTTAATTCAAGGATTGATTATCTTCATATTATTCCAGTGTTTATTGACAAGTAATATTATATGCCATTGCCATTATTGCAAACATTGACTTCGTCAATATTTACTGCTATTTATGCTCATGCACATTAAATATTGATAGTCATTGATTGATGAAGTATTAACCACTGTTGCATGTACTAGTATCATTATTGTCTTGTCTCGCAAGCAGGTGCCCATGACTTCCTTCATGTGATCGAAGGCTTTTTGTGACTCATCGGTCCAAATGAAAGCCCCATGCTTGATGAGATCCGTCAGTGGTGCTCCAAGCTAAGAAAAACCCCTGACAAACCGCATGTAATAGCTGCATAACCCGAAGAAGCTCCTCGACTCTGTCACATTCCTGGGTGTTGGCCAATCCAGAATGGCCCTGATCTTCTCTCGATGTACCTGTACCCCTTGTGCACTGGTGATGTGGCCCAAGTAAAGTAGTTTTGTCATACCGAACTCACACTTGGACTCTTTGGCGTATAGTGATTGCGCCTCCATGATGCTCAAAACCTCATCTAGGTGTCTCATATGCTCCTGCCATCTCTTGTTGTAGACCAAGATGTCGTCGAAGAAAACCAAGATTGATTTCCTCAACTGATCCCTGAATATGTGGTTCATGCAAGACTGAAATGTAGTTGGTGCATTGGTTAGCCCAAATGGCATAACCAGAAACTCAAAATGTCCAAAGTGACACCGAAATGTTGTCTTCTCTATGTCCTTCTCTCGGATGTTGATCTGATGATACCCAAAGTGTAGATCAATCTTTGAGAATAAAACCGCCCCATGCAGTTCATCCATCAACTCGTCAATGCGAGGGATAGGATATCGGTTCTTGATGGTTTTCTTGTTCAAGGCCTAATAATCAATGCAAATCCTCATGGTACCATCCTTCTTCAAATCTAAGACAACTGAAGAGGCGAATAGGTTGTTGTTCGGTCTAATGTGTCCCATCGCTAGCAATTCCTTAATTGCTTTCTCTATCTCATCCTTGAACCTACTAGGATGACGATAAGGGGGTGTGATCATAGGTTTGCCCCCCTCCTCCAACTCAATGGTGTGCTCAAACCCCCTGTCAGGTGGTCTCCCTGGTGGAATCGACCCAAAAACCTGTTGATGTCGTCCCAACAAGTTCATGATCTCTGTATGATACTTTTGTCGACCCTCTGAATCCTTCTGCATAGTGATCAAGCACTCTGTGGCATATGTTACCTCCCCATGTCTGAATATCCTCTCCATCCTCTTGGCCGAAACTGTCCTGGGTGCTCCTGTTGACATGCCTCTCAGAACAACCCTCTTCCTGTCACTGTCAATGAACCCCATCTCTAAGGTTTGGTAATTGGTGGTGATTTTTCCCAAGGTGATCATCCACTGGACTCTCAATACCACATCTGTGTCAGATAGGTCAACCACATAAAATGTGTCTCTCACTATGTAGTTTCCTAACTTTATCTCCAAGTCCAGAACTCTGTCTAGACACTCCACTGTATGGCCATCTGCTACTGCAACATCAAACCCCTCAAACTCCTCTATCTGAAGTGCCCGTCTCGATACCAATGAAGCGTCAATGAAGTTGTGGGTGGCCCCACCATTTATCAAGGCAATTTCCCATTGTCCCTGAATAGTCCCTCTGATCCGAAGCGTATCATACCTAGGAACACCAAAAAGGGTCGCTATGACCCCTGCCTTTGCTAGTTTTCGTCTATTAGCCTGCTCAGGAGGCTGTGGAACTACCGGTGGGTGGGCCCCTGCCGGTGTCGATGGTCTATGGGGAGGCTACTCCTCTGCCTGTGCTGACTCCTCCTCTGAGCTAGTGGATCCATTGTCCTGCTCCGCCTCACTGTCCACTTTGTCTGCTGCCACCTCAATATAATGAATCTCTCCCTTTCCCATGAACCTGTGGCCTGGGACCCAAGGGTCTCTGCAGTTGAAGAAAAGCTTCTTCCTCATAATCTCTCGCCTTGTCTCATCATCCAGCTTCTCCTTGTCCTTCCATTCTCTCTGGAATGGATTCCTGTCTCGGTCCTTCTGTGGTACGAAGGGTTTGAAAAAGGGTTTAGTCTTTAGCACTGAGTCTGCCAAATATCGAGTGCATAAGATGGCATCCTGGAAGGTGTGACGCCTTTATGCCTTCACCCATCCTCTCAAGGGATTTGTGAGTCCCTATTTGAATAACATGATCAACCTGGGCTCTGATATATCTGTCACTACCACTGCTACCCGTTGAAACTCCGTGATGAACGCCTCTGTTGTGCCAATTTGTCTCAACTAGGCTAGATCCCTAAAGTGGATCTCGAGATCCCTCCTGTCAAACCTGTCCATGAGTCTCACTTCCACTGCTACCTACTGAAACTCCATGATGAACACCTCTGTTGTGCCAGTTTGTCTCAACTGGGCTAGATCCCTGAAGTGGATCTCGAGATCCCTCCTGTCAAACATGTCCATGAGTCTCTCTGTGAACTCCCTGTAGGAGGCGATGTGACTGTGACCCAACGTCACCAATCCATGATGCCACCACTCAATTCCTCACCCTCCAAGTGTAGGGTAGCGAAATTGATGGCCTTTATCTCGGTCATCTGGTTGAGCTTGTAGTATGTGTCTAGCTTTTGTAGTATGTGTCTAGTTTACCAACTTTCCGGATGAAATCAATGCTATGCCCCTATTGCGGTTGTTGTCCTCTTCTCTGTGGCTCTCTGGGGAAATTCCTGAGCCTGAGTCCACAATACTCGACCAGGGTCATGTCCTGATGTAAGTCACGGCCCAATGCTGCATACTCCCTCCTGTACTCTGCAATGTCCTCCGCCTGAGTGGGCGGCCTCTGTGCTATCGATTGTTGTGTTGCTACTGGGGTGCCCTCTGGAAATTGGGGAACAATGCCCTGGGAATCCTACTTGAAGAGGTGTATGTGCAAGTAGGAGACTGGGGTCTACTACCTGCCCCTGAGTTCCCTTGTGCTGCATGTGGGGCTTGTGTGCCAGGGGTTCCCACTATAGCCAATTTATCAGCCATCTGCACCAAAGACTAAGTCATGGCCTGTTGACTGACTACCAGATTGTCGAATACCTGCATGAAGGTTGCATCTAGGTCCATGGGGGCTCTACCACTGCCCTCTGGTCCCTCATATATGTCTCCTAACATCCTCTCTACCTCACGCTCTGCCCTTCTCTCTGCTTCCCTCTGTGCCTCTTCCTCTTCCTCTGAGCTAGGAGGAAAAGGGGGAAAATCAGACCTAGGTCTTCCCTCCTTGCATCTGTTGTAAGTGACATATTCGTCACCTACGTGCTCACGGCCCCCTGGGTCCTCTACTGCACTCATCGTCTTTAGCCACAGGCTGGCAAGACTAAAGCTCTGATACCACTGTAATGTTCCTAACTTGGCTAGTATAGGAAACTCAGCTAATGTGTGTGTAGGATTAATTGTTTACAGCATATAAATGAGCATTCAAATAATAATGGCAACAAAAGACTGTAAATCTTATATTATGAAATCTTTGTGCAGTAAAAATGTCGAATGTGGTTGAATAAAATGAATCACTCGACTCGATCAATGACAAAAGAATCTTAGCTGGAATACAATAGCAACAAACACAATAATACCCGATACCCGAAGAATGTTGTGGAATGCAATGGATGAGATGAAGAACTGTTGCGGATATGCCAGCTCGTACGGCAACTGCTGCAAGTCTGGAAAGTTTGCCCTGGTGGCTATACCTCTCGGAAATGCCTGGAAATTGTCCCAAACAATGCGCCCTGCTCTGTCTCACAATCCTGGTGACTTTCCGAACCTCAACAGGTGTATCTAGTCCCCGAATGGATCCCCTGGGGGAAATGCACCCCCTCTGCTCTGGAAAATTGCGCCCTAGTGATTCCGCCGTCGGAATCGGCTGATGTGTGTCTCAAACTAATCGCCCAGATCTACTGTGAAATGGGTCGGAAGGATTTCCGCGGATCTAAACTGATGATCGCTCGGGAACCCCAAATGTGTCCTCCCAAAGTGTCGCACTCCCAATGTCTGGAAAATGCATCCCAGATGATTCCTCTGTCGGAATCTGAAAGGAATGAAGCAAAAGATGCGCCTTGCCTTCCTCTCAACTGGGTCGGAGGGGAATCTCTGAACTCTCCCTGGATGGGGCAAGTCGATCCACTGAACCTCCTCAGAAGTTGCGCCCTCACCCTGAATAAGTGTGCCCTTGTTGCTGGAACCTGTGTAGCTATTGCTGAAGAATGATGGAAGATCTGTGTGATCTTTCCGGTGACTAGGGTGTCTCTCAACACCGAAATCAGCCAATTGATGTCTTCCTCCTGGAATCCACTGAACTATCTCTCCAGAGATGCACCTCTCTCCTCAATGACAAGTCAAAATCTGCATAATGATGAATTAGGTCGTTGAACCTTCTCTTATAGCTGCCCGAAACCCTAATTCGTTGTTGACTTCTAATTATAGCTCGTTTGTTCTATCTTTAGCTCCAGTTGGCTTAAAAGCGCTTTTAGCCACTTTTAGCTCCAATGTCACTTTCTAAATATAACACCTTTGACTGGAGTGACCTCTAGTAACCCTGTTTACCCCTTTTTGGCCTTGGCTATAGTCTAATGGGCCGGTTAGACCATTAAGCCTCCTCTCTGGAGATCCTATTTGGAAAGGGACATTATACCAGATATATCCAACACCACCTTATGTAATCAAATACACATTGATATAATACATCTCTCATTCAAACTCTCTCACTTGTCTCTTGTATATTCTCCATAGCATAGTTTAACATGGTATCAGAGCCTTGGTGATTATGGCCTAGGGAAACATCAAAGTGTTGTGTCAAGACAACGTTTGGCATGCCAGATAATTTGGAGAAACAAACAAACAAAATTGCAAAGTCAAAGAAGGATCCATACTACTAGGAAGAAGGAATTGTATGGATGATCCATATGGCCAAAAAGAAGATTTGTATGGCTCAATTAAACCTGTACAACAAAAAATTTAAACTCAAGGTGTACAGTGATTATAATTAGCAAATCTGTATGGCAATGCATAGAAATTGCACGGACCATCAGTCAATTAAATTTACACGTCAATGGATCGGCAAATTCGTATGGCAGAATCTCAATTTCATAAATCGAATGGCAACTTAATTGAATCTGTAAAACAGCTGCATAGAATCTATACAACGGCTACAGCAGCTCAATAATTAAATTCGTATGGACTACACCCAAATTGCTAAGTCACAGGGTTCGCCGAATTCGAACCTTGAGGTTCGAAATTCGATAAACCTCCAAAAGAACTCAAATGCGTTGAGGTTTGTCGAACCATAAGGTTGAACCTCAACATATTTGAACCGAATAAAATTCGAGCCCCGAGACAGATTAAAAGTCGAATTTCGGTCGATTTTTACAGGTTCGCAGGATACAGTTTTGTCAATTAGTTGTTTCAAAATAATAAAAAAACCTTCGCCCCCTGCACATAGAATGACACTTCCACCCGCCACACACAAATAGACATTTATGCCACGCCACACATGAAGTCAAGCTATGATTATCATTTAGCTATTCGAAAATTAAAAAAAAAAAAACCTCTGCAAATTGTCGCGCACATGTCTCATTTCCGCCACGCCGCCAACATCTTTGCAGTTGCTAACCCCTCTTCTCTCTAGGCTCCAGCTCGAATGTCACTCAATTTGGGCTCTATGACTTGAACTCGAGAAGTCATTCTATAAAATTTTGCTCGGGCTCTGGACTGTCTCTCCTTTTAAATTTTAAAGTTCGAAGAATATGTTATTCAGTTTGCACTTGTAAACTACAATTTAAATTTCAATAACGACGATTGGATTTTAACATAATTAAGTTATTCATATATATTTACTAATCAAGATATATATTGATGTTGATTTCTTATTATTTTATTTTATGTTATATTTGATGTTAAAGTTTATATATATTTATATTGATGTTGATTTCTTATTATTTTATTTTATGTATATTTGATTTTAAAGTTTATATATATTTATATATTTTTCGAAAAATGTATATAGTTGAACCTAATGTCGAACCTCCTATGAACTTTATTGGAAAATTCAAACCTGAATCGAACCTAATCGTTGTTGAACCCGAACTCGAACCTGAACCGTGTGACATACCCAAATTGTAAGGATGAGTATGGCGGCGGCTAAGAGTATGACTACTAAAAAACAGCAGCTGCTAATTTAACTTTTACAGCCATGACAATTCAAAAAGATACGGCCAAGATATTTAAAAAATCATTTTTATTGCACATATAAATTTGATCTTTTAAGGAAATATAAGGTTTTTATTTTTTTCAAAAGGAGTTATAAGGGTTTCAAATTTTTATTGGAGTTATAAGAAGCTTTTTGAAGTTATAAGCAAATATGGCCAATATCAAAAATTTCATGATGCTTGAGTCTCATAAATTAAATGGTAAAATTTTCCCTTCATGGAAACAAAAAAAAAGAGCAAATTTTGTCTTATCATAATCTTTGGGAAATCGTTACAAGAACAACTCCAAAACCAAATCCCATGTCTAATAACTATAAGAAGAAAAATAAAAATGTATTACTTCTTCTTACCTTTTTCTTTGGAGGATGATATTCTTCCTCACAATCGTGATATTACCATTGTTGTTGAGGTTTGGATGAAGTTAAACAATTTGTATGAAACTTCAAATGAACTTCAAATTTTATTACTGAGAAACAAATTAATCAGTTTGAAGATGGTAGCATCAGATTCCATTACAAATCATGTTCAAAAGTTGCAAGAACTAAAAATTGAATTTTCAGCGATTGACACAAACATTAAAGATAAGGAATTCATAACCATTTTTTCTAATAGCCTACCTGATGAGTATCAACATTTTGTAACTTCATTTTGTATCTCTTCTCGAAATGAAACTCCCACATTTGAAAGAGTTGTAGGTTTACTACTCCATGAAGAGCAAAGACTCAAGAAATTTTGAATGAAATGGATGAGGAATCCGAGGAAAAGCTTAGCAAGAAAGAATACTTAACATATTCTAGAAGAAAGAAGGCACCTGAGACTTCTCCTGGTAATCCCAAACCTCCTTAGACATGGACAAGATACCCTTTACCATTGGATACTAACATTGCTCCTCCACCAACTTGGCCCAAGAATGATGATATAGATTTGAATATTGATATGACTAGTGTTTTGGCTAAGATTAGCGTCCCTCCTACTAAATAATGGAGATTCCTTCTCCGAGGAATGAGGTCAAGAAATTCCTAAGTATCCAAGATGAATCTGAGGATCCTTCTGTAGTGTTACAAGCCATGCATTGTGATCGTATAAATGGAGGACATGCACCTTTTTTCATCGCTTTGGTAGTAAATAACCTCTTGCTTCATAATTGTATGCTTGATTATGAGGCTTCTACCAATGTGATGTCTTTAAAGTTCATGGATCAATTGGGTTTGAAAATCACAAGGCCTTATAAAAATGTGTGTGGAATTGATTCAAAGCCCATCAAAGTTTGTGGACTTAGGATTTGAAGGTTAAACTTGTTGCTTGTCAAGACATCTCTTTTGATGGATGTTGTAGTTATAGACATACCCGATGCTTGGGAAATGTTACTTTCTAGAAAGTGGGCTGCAACTTTAGGAGGAATCCTTCAGATGGACTCATCCTATGCTACTATCCAAACTCCTAATGGAACTTGTCTCTTCTCTATTTCTCTTATCTATGGATGGATGACTTATGCACCTTCTTGGAGAGATGATCTATGAACACTTTTTCATTCTTGATGGATGATTTCATGGATGAGCATCGATTTACCTAGTAAGTGGTCTTTCTAAGTCTTTGTTGATTTATTTATGAATGTATTAAGTGTGAATGTTCTTATCAAAGTCGTGATAGTGCATTTTACCTTGTATTTTCTTGAATAGATCTTGTCTTGTAAACCCTAGGAAGGTTTGTAGTGTACTACCTTCCCTCAATAATCATTTTTTGAAGCTTGTTGAAGGGCATAAAAATATTTTCTAAGGTTTGTAGTGGACTACCCTAGTTGTGTTCTTGTAGGATAACTTTCTAAGGTTTGTAGTGGACTATCGTAGGGTTTTATCCAAGATCCATCTTGATTTCATCTTCTAAAGGTTGCTAGAAGATATAGGACGGCTCCTTAGGGTTTGTAGTGGACTACCCTAAGTGTCTTTCTAAAGGATAGATACCTAGGGTTTGCAGTGGACTACTCTAGGATTTTATCCTTAGGTTCTTTCTTTCACCTTTTGTCTCCAAGGAAGTTCATAGTTTGACTCCATATGCCCAAGAGGAATAAACAACACTAGTCTTTCTCCATTGTAGTAAGTTTCAAACCATAAATTCACCTTTTCTTTCGTTGCTCTAGGGTTAGATCAGGGTTTTGGGAAATTTACTTTAACTTTCAACCATAAATGTGCTTGACGTCTAGGGTTTTATTGGCAAATCATCTTCAAAGTGTACCTTGCTATATTTTATTGCATTGCTGATTTAATTTTCAGCCCTTTAGGGCTTGATGTCTTGCATTTTTTAGAGCTGTTATATGCCATTAACATTTCAGCAAGTGCGTGTTTCCTAAACCCTAGTTTAACTTGCATTATTTCAGCCCTAGTTTCATTAATCTCTTACTTGTTTAGAAGGCTGATTTATTTCTTCTATTATAACTTGATATATTGTTGAAGTCATCATCTTTTATACAAGTTTTGAAACAGCCTTAGCTTTTCCTTTGATTTGTAGTGTCTGGGGTACCTTATTGACCTATTTTGACTTGCAAAACATCATTACTTGTCTTGGATACCACACATACAAATCTGGAAATTGTTTCTTTGAACCACTTTATATTTACCTTGAAGACCTTGACCTAGTGGTGTATATTTGAGTAGCTAATATAGGAGGTCATAGACTTGATCTTATCTTGCTATAGGATTCCTTGAGGTTACTAGGGAAGCCTCCCTTGTGTTGGATTTCATCATTCACTACAATGAGGGAAGAGATTGCTAAGATGACAATGATAACACTTCCATGTTACACTTGTCTTGGCGCTTGTGAAAGGCTTTACACAAAGGTGCTAGAGTTTTTGATAACATTTTGGCATCGTTGCTGAGGAGAATTAAGTTATTCTCCTTGGAAATCCGAAGTCTATGCTTTAACCAAATTTTCATGAGCTTACATCAAAGCCTTGTTTAGAAAGCTCATTCGGCAACTCCACATCAAGAGAACCCAAGTATTGAAAACACTAACCCTAGACCTAATAGAAGATTTGCTAATCCTACCAAGGTCTATACGAGGAAGCCTCCTCATTACTCCACTGTAGTAAAGTCCTTGTTTGCTCAAGGGCTTCCTTTATCCCCAATGGCTTTACAACCATGGGTTTCCAATGCCTTCAAACCTTTAGACGTGTCCAGAATCTGAGGATACCCTAATGATATGCATGAGAATGCATCAAATATATACAAAATGTCTTGTATGTTCTTGGCTTAAAGACAAACATGCTTTCTATTAGTAAAATTACCGATGAAAACTATAATGTTGTGTTTGAAAAAAAACAGTGTTTGATTAAAGATTGTAACAATAACATCATTCCCAAAGGATTATAATGTAACGATATGTACAAGTTTGATGGTATTCTGAAGTGTTACCCCCTCACTTCTAGGGGTAACTAGAGGAGATTTTGTATCCACAATCCACATTACAAACATGTTAACGCAATTTTCTGCACTTATGAACAGATCTGGAAGTGACTTGAAATATTTTGTTTGCACACAAAAATCAAACCTGATATGACTTGAATTCTGCACAGAAAAATAAGGTTAATTGTAGGAATTTTGCCCCTAGAATGTCACTAACAAATTCCTCTCTGTTTGCACTGGTGCATGCCAACCACAGGCGGGTGTCCCTAGCTTTCTTATTCGTTGTCCAACATCTGTAAATCTGCAAAATAACACAGTATAACAGCAGCAAATACAAATGTACAGCAGCAAATAAAGAGGGTTATGGCTGTGTTTTAGGCAGCCAAGGTTCAGAGATTTAATTTGTAAAATGTTTTGGTGGAACTTCTACAACTTTTACTTCGAATCAGCAAAGAAAATATGAAGAAAACGATACCAAACAGCAGATATATGCCCAAATGATATGCTGATAACTCCTGAAAATGATGCAAATCACAAGCTAAAACACACGCAAAACTAGAAGGCCCAGTACAAGCACATCAAGCTTTTATTTCAGCAAATGTAGGAGGTTGTTTGCACCAAGAAACAAACACAAAAATGGTGTAGTAGTGATCCCTGCATACAAAAATCAGAAGCTAGAAAGAGAGAGAGAGAAGAGAGAAATCTGAAGTCTTGACTCTTGAGCTACTGAAGTAGAATGTTTATCCCTTTGTCAATGAAAAACACTTCATTATATAGAGTATGAGTGAGGAAAGAGGGCAACTTGAGTTAGGTGTAGAAAGGTGGGTCACTCCCCCTGAATGTGGAGAGAGTGGAATGTGAAAGGGAGGAAATCTAGGGAGAGCCTTTAGGAGGTAGGTGAGATGGGTGAGGTAAGTGAGGGGGTGCACCCCCTTGAGTGAGGGAATGATGGAGAGAAAAGCGGAATTGGGGAGTAAAGTTAGGGAAGGTAGGAATTAGGGAGAGAAATGAGGGATTTGGTGGGTGAGAGAAATAAATGGGGAGATAAAAAAGGTAGGCGCCCCCCTTAGGAGAGAGGAAAAAGTGGGCACTCCCTTCCTCATGACTCATTCATCCAACCAAACGCCAACTCATCCAAGTGCTCCACCAATCTACCACATGTCATTTTCCAAAGACTGTCGTGTGCCACCCAACATGGTGACCACCCCTGCTAAAAATAGACATTGCCAAAAATAGACATGACCAAAAATAGCAATCTCCCTAAAAAAATTGGAAATAACTCAAATATGTCTAGGACCACCAAGAGACCATTGCCAAAAATAGCATGTCTAAAAATAGACACTGCCAAAAATAGAAAGTCCTCGGAAGCCAATGGAAATATACTCATCAAATTCGATTTTTCGTAAGGAATCTGGAAATGCAATCAGAATCACCATCCAACCTCCCAATCTCCAGCTACTAAAAATAGAAAGTACCCGGATGAGATCTCGAAAAAGGTTCACTGGGCTCAGAATGTAACCAGGAACAATATTGTGTGCTCAGAAATGTCATGTGAGCCTCCGGACACTGTCTCCTAAAAAATAGGAAACTCCCCCAAAATAGGAAACTGGCTAAAAGTAGCAATGTCTCTCTCTGAACCATGGAAAACTGAGTTGAATATGTCATTGAAGCAAAACCACTACTTAACCAACCTTTGTACCTGCCCTCAACGAAAATCAACCTTGGCCCGATCAAGTGTTGTCTCTGAAGAATCATCTGAATGCAAGTAGAAAATCATAACCCCAAGATTTCCAAGTGAGAAAATGGTAACTCAAGGGGGCAGGATCCCCCTGTGGGATGTCAAGAACCTGTAAAATCCTTGGATCTGTAATTGCCAAAGGTCCTCGATGATGAAGAATGTCTATATATGAGGATGTATGACCCCAAAAGATAGTTTGTGATACCAAAATGCCTGTCCAATGGGTAAATGGAATCAAATACATACATGGCCCCCTTATTGATCTGTTGAAAAATGGGGGCCTCATCCAAGTCTTCTACCTGCAACCAGTGTTATCAAAACCGGTCGGCCGAGCAGGCCTCAAACCAAAAAACGAGTGAACCGGCGTGAAGGAACTGTTTTTGGCCGGTTCCATACCAAACCGACCAAAAACGTTGAACCGGTCGGTTCTGTACGAAACATGTATGGCGCACCAAGACAGCTGGAATTCAATTTTTTTTAGGGAAAAAATTAAAAATTTGGTTGAGGGGGCCTACCAACTAACCCTAGCCCCTCCCTCGAACCTATTTAAAGACCCCCCTCCCCTCTACTTCACTCACACTATTCATTTGAGCTCCTTGGAATTATTGAACTAAGTTTGTGAGGTGGTTTTTGGAGAGTTGTTTGCAAGGATTTTTTGAAGGAATTCTTGGGAAGATTTGGCGAGCTGGTTGAAGGCTTCAGTTGGAGATCTCTTGGGTTGATTATCTACAACAAATTTGGAGTTGTTTCGAGAGATTTTCTTGGGCTGTTTTGGAGCTGTTTTTGCCAACATTTTGGTGGTTATTTTCAGATTTCTGTGGGCTCTTAAAGAGCTGGTTTTTCTGCTATTGGGAGCTTCTCTTCTTCTCCATATTTCAGCTTGATGTGAAGGTATGTCAAGGCTTCTTTCTTCCTCTTTTTTTCTCTTTAAAACTGCTGATTTTTTTCCTAGAAATTAAGAAATCTTGGGGTTTTATTTGCAGATTTTTTTTTGTTGCTGAAAAAATGTCTCAATCCAACGTCCCTAAAAACAAGAAGGATCCAACATGGGCTCATTGTTCGTTGAATGAAAAAAACCATAAAGTATGCAATTATTGTGGGAAGACAATTAAAGGTGGGGGTATCCATAGAATAAAAGAACACTTAGCACGTGCAAAAGGACAAGTAGAAGGTTGTGTTATCCCCGCTTTTTAGGGATAACTAGGAGATCATGTCTCGAGGCCCACAGGTCCTAGACATGAAATACCGAGAGCAGGATTGACCTGAGCATGACCCTGGAGGGCCTATCCTTGTTAAGAACCAAACATCAATATAGCATGGAAAAACCTCAGGAAAAGTACTCAACGCCTTGAAACTGAGATAATTTCATATAATAAGCCTCTTCGAGGGGGCAACCTCCTTTTACCACACTTAAAATGTTTAAGTACCAGATGATTCAAAATGAAAATGTCTCCTTGGTATATATAGGAGACTAGGAGGTATAATTACAAATAATGGCCTAAAGCCGACATAATTAAAATAACATTACTAATCTAAATTACAACTAATGGCCTAAA
>ML780120.1:920801-944292 GCA_009831015.1 Picea engelmannii
ATGGCCTAAAGCCGACATAATTAAAATAACATTACTAATCTAAATTACAACTAATGGCCTAAAGCCGACATAAATAAAATAGCATTACTAATCTAATATGCCCCAATTAAGGGGTAATGAGCCAACATTAGGGCTTAACAATCCTTTTCTTCTTCCATCAGATTTGTCTTATCAACAGCAGTAGCATCCATCACCATCGGCTTGGTCTTGTATCAGAAGAGGTTCTTGCTCCATGAGGTAATTGGTCCAGGTATCATGGTATGTGTCACTTTTGATCATTGAAACCTTTAAATATATGCATTTGATTCCTTGTATCTCTAACAACTGCTTGGATCTTACATTAGCCCACTTGACCATGCTTGGGGAAATTGACAGGGTGCCCTAGCAAGCCTGTGCCCATAGGTCTTGGTTTGCCACTGGGGTATTTCCGAAAAGCCATCGTCCGCTCCCATCATAGCACCACTATTTCATCTTATCTCCCGCTCATTTATCCCATTCCCCTTGTCCGAGCATTGGGTTGACCTATTTGTAGGATTTCACCCTATCTCGTGGGAAGAAGGGGCTAAAGGCCCAAAAGGTAAAAGCAGTTGGTAAAAGACAAAAGCCTAAAAATGAAACCTCGAGATACTTCGCCCAAGGATCCCCGAGAAGGCAATAAAAGGCCTCTCAGCAAGAAACAAGAGGGACCCAGAAAATAATAAACAAGACCTAGTCAGAGGATAGGGGGTCTCATCAGGAGCCATCCTATTAGGTTCATGGGTACCTAACATTATGACATTGCCACCATCTGGTTACCACGCCAGGGCAGTGACCTTTGGTTGCATGGCCAAGGGAAAGGGGGTCTCATCACGAGCCAGCCTTCTCATCTCTGTGAAAGTACTTGTGGGTAACACTGTCAGCTCTGGTCACCATGCCAAGGCAGTGTCCTCTGGTTAGCTCTTGAATAAAAAGAAAAAGAAGAAGAAAAAGCAAATAAAAGAATAAAGGCAAGAACGGGCATAAAAAAAAATGCATCCATGACAGGTACAGCTCGCCTTCTACAAAGGCACCCACAGATAACATTATGCATCCTTAGCTCTCACTGCACCCACATGTCTGGATATCCCCTAGCCACATCACCTAACTTACATGGCTTGGATGAAATCCTCCTGGAAACTTTCCTTTTCTTGTGGATACTAGCCCAATAGGACGTCTTGTCTTTTTCTCCAATCTTGTATTGCAGGTTTTTGTAATGTCTTTGAGCTACTGACTGACATATTAGGGGTTTTATGCATATGTTTAATAATATTGATGATGAAATGTGATTAACATTGCTATGATCCCTGTGACTGATGAGCCCATGGAGGGCGTAGCTTTTGATGTGCAGGACCATGCCCGACGGACAAGTACCATTTGGACCGGTACACATGGGGAGATGATCAGTTCGGACATCCATGGGGCTGAAGAGCCCATCAGATGGATGTTTAGACCCCATTAAGGGGCAAAGACAGGACGGTGGTTGATCAGGGTTTTGCACTGGAGAAGAAGAGGATGTTCCATCAGAGGCACTTTGGCAAAACCCGGCCTAGGGGGATTGACCCACTTCCAGTGAAACGTTTGCCCTGGATGGCCCAGGACGTCACCTATGGGCTCATGACGTCATCTTGAGCGTGTGGCAATTTGACAGGGCAATTGGCACGTGTGGCATGATGGAGAGGCCCAAAGAGGGTTGGCTAACGTTTTGCTCTTTATTGCTACATTTGCCCTAAAAAGGGGCTAACGTCTCCCTTAGAATGGGTGACGTCTCACTTTTTGCTCAATTAGGGTTTTGAAATGAACATTTAATGTAAAACAGTATTATTTTGGTATTTTGGCCTTGTCGGCCTTTTTATGACCTAAGAGTTAAATTAGGTCATTGATACAGTGTATATTGAGGGTTTTTACTCTCATTTTTATCATGAATTATCACTCACTCATTAGTGAGGTCTGATTTTAGCGCCCTATTGGGGTTTTTGGCTGAACTAAGTGATGCGCGCTTGTTGAAGGAAGAGATTTTTTGGCATTTATGGTGTTTCTCTTGAAGGAAGGTGTTACAACTAGGGTTTGCATGGTTATTTCTTCATGATTTGTAAGTATTTTTCTGCAAAACTTCTTGATTGAATGGTTGTAGTTTGATTTCTTGCATCTATTTATAAATATTGTTGAATCAAAACCCTAGGGGACAAACACACAAGTAGGTCGTTGTCTCATGTCCCATGATAGAGAAGCCTTAAGCCATTGAAGAGGAAAAAGAGAGCTTAGCCATAGCTACACTCCTTTTTCTTTTTTTCCTTATGCTAGCCGTACCCTTTTGAGGCAAGAAGAGTGAGACGTCCCTGGCCTAGGCTTACTACACCAGGGTCGTATTGTTCTAGGGTTTGCTGATAGGCCTTGCTCTAGCAACACCTCCCTCAGCAAAACCTCATATCTTGGTCTATTTTTCCTGTTTTTGGGCTAGCCATTTGCCGGGAAGGAGGAGAGAGCATGAGGCCTTGCTTTTGCAACACCGGAGTGAGCCTCTCTCCCCTAGGGTTCTGCTTTTAAGGCCCTGCTCTAGCAGCACCTTGAAACTTTTCCCTCCAATCCTTTGAAATCACTTTCCCTTTAACTCTTGCGTCCATCATTTATTGACTCCTTTAACCCTTAGGCACTGATCTCCAGCCTCCAGCGTTGAAGTGAAATCAAATCCAAACACTCTCGAACTTCTTTTAAACTGAAACCCTAACTACACTAACCCTAAGTTGTTGACATCATCATTGAATATTTCATCTTTATTGCAGCAACGTTTTGACTTTTGAGTAATTGAATGGTAGTTGAAAGCATTAATTGAGTTAAGAAGTTATTTGTTATATTGAATGTCGTATCATTCAAGCATTTATTGATGAAGTGATATTAATGCCATTGCTATTTTGTAAACATTGACTTCGTCAACATTTACTTTTAAATTACTCATACTGAATATCAAATAATCTTTAACATATATGAAGTACTAACCAAGATTGCACGTATCAGTTTCCTTATTGTATTGTCTCAAGCAGGTGCTTTTCTTTTCTTTGGTTATACTTTATTATTGGTTGTTTGGCCGAGACTATCTGATTGGCGGTGATTTGTGAAAGGGGGAACTTTCCTTGTCCTATTATCCTTTGCCCTTTCAAAACCCCAGGTCACCGGGGACGTCTCCCCTGGGCCTAGCCTCCCTAAAAAGAAAGAACCTACCCATTGAGGTGGCATTGGGTGGGATAGGTTCCTGTTACGCCAGTTTGGCCTTCTACCTTATAGCCTTTACTCCTAGCTACAAACTGTGTGATAACAGGTTGCACAAAAGTGTCTGTTGAATTAAACATGGAGATGCAAAATCTTCTTGAATCCTACCAAGCAGGGAAAGTTAGGGCCAATAAGGTTAAAAAAGATGTGGGAAAAAGTCAAGTTGATGATCTTTTTACTATTCATAGTTTTGAAAAATCCTCCAGTTATCCTGTTGCAATGGGAGGGGGACATAGAGATGAAGTTGAAAATGTTTCTTCCCTTGGCCCTAGTGCATCAAGTTTGAAGACAGCACACAAAGGGCTTGACTCTTTCTTTGTACCCCACACCACCCCTAGTTCTCAACCCACCATTGATGCAAAATGGAAGAAGATCGAGGAGGTTGCTTGGGAATGCATTGCTAAATCGTGGTATAATGCAAACACACCATTCAATGCTACTAATTATGCTTATTATCAACCTATGATAAATATTATAGCTACATGGTCTTGGCTACAAAGCCCCGAGTTTTCACAATATCGGAGGGTCACTTTTACAAAATGAGGTCCAAAGAATAAATGAATACATCATAGAGTTCAAGGAGTCATGGGCTAAAACAGGATGCACAATCATGTTTGATGGTTGGACTGATGGAAGATCTCGCGCCATTCTCAATTTCTTAATTGCTTGCCCAAAAGGAACCATGTTCCTTAAATCTGTGGATGCATCTAATCAGGGGAAGGATGCACAATTATTATTGTCTTTTAGATGAAGTAGTTGTGGAGGTTGGGGTTCAGAATGTTGTACAAGTGATAACAGACAATGCCTCCAACTATGTTGCCCACTGTTTGGACCTCATGCTTGAGGATATTGCTAAAATTGAGTGGGTGAAGAAGTGTGTGGAAGAAGCAAAATTCATAACCAGGTACATCTACAACCACACATGGGTTTTGAACCTGATGAGGAAAAACACTAGGGGTAGAGAGCTTGTTCGGTCAGCCATTACGTGATTTGCAACAAATTTTCTTTCATTGCAGTCCATTGTTCAGCAAAAACCCAATTTGCGAAAGATGTTTTCTTGTGATGAATGGAATGCATCTAAGTGGAGCAAAAAGGCTGAAGGGAAACAAGTGGTTGACAAAGTGTTCGAAAAATGTTTTTGGAAAAAGGCAGAAGAGATAGTGTTATTCAATGAGCCTCTTGTGAAAGTGTTGTGAATGGTGGATGGTGATAACCGCCATGGGTTTTATTTATGAGGCCATGGATCAAGCCAAAGAGGCAATCAAGGAAGCATATGGGGACAAAACACAGAAGTATTTTCCTCTATGGAGAAAAATTGATGAAAGATGGAACAAACAACTCCATAGACCTTTACATGTCGTTGGTTATTACTTAAACCCAAGGTATGTAATTTCAAAGTTTCTAACTTTTTCTGTTATTCATTAGAAAAGCATAGCGAAATATTCAAATTTAAATTGATTGATGAATATTTTTGTCTTTTGAACCTTGAAGGTACCATTATACAAAAGATTTTGAAGCAGATAGGGAGGTAAAAGAGGGATTGTACAAATGCATTGAGTACATGATTCCTGATCCCACGAAACAAGAAGAGATACATAGCAAGCTCTTGAATTTCAATGAGATTCTTGGTACCTTTGGCATGTCTGTGGCTATACAAAGCAAAGTAAAGGATCCACCAGGTAAGAAAGTTCAAAGTTTTCATATTATATTATTCATTGCAAAAGTAGAGTCAATGTTTCAACTTTCAACTTTCAAGGTCATTTGTTAAAGCTTCTTTGCCTTCAACTCGTATTGCAGCCTATTGGTGGCAACAAATTGGTGGTCAGTGCCCTAATCTACAAAGATTTGCAATTCGGATATTGAGCCAAACATGCAGTGCTTCTGGGTGTGAACGCAATTGGAGTGTTTTGGAGCGTATACACACCAAGAAGCGGAACCGTTTGGAGCAAAAATAGTTGAATGATATGGTTTTTGTTCAATACAACCTTAGGTTGAGGTGCAACCAGTTGATGAACAGAACACCTGAATCAAGCAACATAGTCTTGGATGACTTTGATCCCTCGTCAGAGTAGGTTAGGGAGAGTCATGCACCAGCATTTGACAACGAAGACCTTTCTTGGATGGACTTGGACCCACTTCCACAACCAGAGGTACAAATAGCTTCAGGGCCAGGAGAATCAAGCGAAATCCATAATCCTCCTCATGTAGGGTCCTAGTCTATTCATGTTGAGGATGATTCCGATGAGGATTCCGATGAGGATGCCAATGAGGATTCTGATAATTAATACAGTAGTATCTAGATTCTAGTATCATACAATATACTATGCTTATTTTTGGACTCTAGGGAGCATTTAGAGCCTCATTATTGATGTATTTTTGTTCAGAACTTCAAATATGTATTGCACTCGGTGTTATTTTGGTTATATGCACTCTTACTCGCTATATAAATGAGAATTTGTGCATATTTGTGTATAAATGGTTTGGGTTAGTATTGATGCACATGAATATATATGTTTTTTTTCAAAATTTGAATATTTTATATAGTTTTTGGTCGACCAGTTTTTTGGTCTGGTTTTTTTCTAGTTTTTTTCTAGTCCAGTCTGGTTTCGAATTTTTGGGGTCGAGCAGTCCGATCCGGTCTGGTTTTCAGTTCTGATAACATTGCCTTTGTACACCCTTCCCAGTGGAAAATGAGCCGAAGTCGACACCTGCGAAAAGGTTTCCTTGTCAGATGTCAATAATGTAAACACCTGCCAGGAACGAAGGTACCCACCAATAATGTCAATGGGCCCTAAGGTACGAGTACAACCCGTCAATGTGAAAAATGTGTTGACGTCGAACACTAAAAGGGATCACCTGATCAAGGCCCAATGATGCTCATCTTTGTCAGGAGCGAGATGGCTGCCAATGAGGCTAACGGTCATCAAGGTACTCTACTTTTGGACCATCCCCCAGATATTGTGTCCTAGTCAATGGGGAATGATCTGCCAAGAGAAAAGGAAATGATGAAATCCTCCCCCTTGGCACGAAGTAATCAAGTAAGGAGCAAGATGAAAACACGGCACCATGTTCCTAGTGCAAGATGAGGGGGACAATTGACTCAAAGCAGATGACTCAATGGAAGCAAATGAAGAGACAATGAACAAGGTGACTCAAGACTCTCCTATGTCTCTTCTATTCTACCCCACCTACAAGACTCAATGCTTCGGAATGTCGACAAAACAACCCTCATCCAGACTTACTCTAAATGCAAGTTGCAGAAAACCAGGAAGACTTACGACATGACATTGAAATTTTATGACCCAAAATAATGAGGACGGCAATTTATTAAAACAGAAAAATCAGCCTTATGCAAGGCGCTTATTTATGCACAGAAGAATGACCAAAGTTGATTAGAAAAAAAATCAGCCACCATGTATTTATGATTGGAAGACAAATAACATACATGCAAAATATGCAAAAACGATAGACTCGGATTGCTGTCCAAAAGCACAAAAAACAGCTAAAGGGAAATCTGAAAATGACGAAATTATCAAAGGAAAACTAAACCCCAAACCAAAAAATGCCTCAAAATTTTTCTTTTTTTTTTTTTTTTTAATTCTTGAGGACTTAAAGAATCTTATTCTGGAAGTTTGTCCGAGCTGCCATGATCAACATACTCATATGACCAATGTAACCACGCAGCTAAGTGATCAGTTAGACGGAAAAGGTCAAAATAGTCAACCCTCCAGTGCAACCAATCGTGCAGTCTCCTAGACGGACACATGCATTTTCATGCTTGCTACTTAAGAAATCAATGAAGTGTGTCAATTGAAACTTGGAAAAGGGTCCATCCACAACAATGAACATGAAGGTATGGGAGCTAAGACTCTCAAAAATTGATCACTGAAAAACCTCCATCATTCTCATTTCAATCGGGTCATGGTCAACTCTGTGATCCAAGCAAAAATCAGTCAAAGGATCTCCTTGAAAATCAAGATCCAAATGTGGGATCATAGGCAAACTATAAGGAAGATCATCTTCTGATTGAACTAACAGTTGCTCCCCTTTTGCAATGGTAACTGACCAAATTCTGCATGGCTAATTTGTTGCTCTTTCTCTCAAATCTCATCATCATCACTGGAAGGAACTAACAAACCCACCTATACATTCAGCTCTTCAACCTCATCCTCATGGGGCTCTACATGTGACTCAAGCTCTGCAACTACTGGTTCCTGATTACACAAGCATGAGTCATCATCATCCTGTTCATCTTCAACAGCAAGTGATTCCTGCGATCTGCGGGCAGCCGTAAGGAATTCTTCAACTCCTTTAGCAACCAAGAAAGCTTGCTCCAGATTTGTTGGTCCCTGGCTCCAAAAGAGATTATGGAACTCGGGATCAAAGGCAAAGGCACAATTCACCATAACGTTTCTTAGTTGATATCTGGGGGGGAAACTTATCATATGCATTCACAAATCTAGCATGGAAGTCAGAAATGGTTTCATCTTTCCCCCTTTTAATGTGACTGTAATCCAAAAGAAGACCATTCAGCCACTGAAAGTATTCAACATCCATGATTTATCATGATCTCCTGGCAATAGAAGCACCCATGGACATTGTTGAGTGGTAATCCACCCTTGTGTTCCAAAATAGACGTTCAGGTTCACTAAGGCTTAGAACATTGCCTTGTGTTGGATCGATCCTGGGTGATTTTCCTTGATTTCCCTAGTGGTGCCAACCCTGTAAAACGTAGAGTCGCCAAGTGAATTTAAAAAAAATAAAAGAAAAAAATAGAAACGCTCACCAATGTCATTTGATAGCCAAGGAATGACGACAAGGTTCCCCAATAACAGCGCAAATTTGTTAATGCAATTTTCTGCACTTATGGACAGATCTGAAAAATATTAAAAATATGTTTTTTGTACCCAAAATCAGATTTAAAATGACTCTTGATCTGCATGGAAAATAGGTTAATTATAGGAACTTTTGCCCTTAAAATAGTCACTAGCAGAGTCCTCTCTGTTTGGATTAGTGCATGCCAACTACAGAGGGGTGTCCCTAGCCTCTTTGCTTGTTGTCTACCACCTAACTTCCACACATATGACAAGGAACTCTATGAACTTCCCCACATATGACAAGGAACTCTATGCCTTGGTTCAGGCAATGAAGAAATGGAAGCACTATCTATTGGACAAGGAGACCATCATCCATACTCATCAACGACCTCTACAATACCTGCAGGCCCAGAGAAAGCTCCGACGAGCAAGGCACTATAAATGGATGGGATTTGTACAATAATTACATATAGTGATTAAATATAAGAAGGGCACTACCAACAAGTTGTTTGATTTGCTATCTAGACCACCAACACCAAAAATCACAACTCTGGGAGCCATTATGCACATGGATCCATTCACCCACAAAGCATACAAAGAGGAGTATGCAAAAAATTAGGACTTCAAAGGGGTATATCAGCAGCTACAAGGACAACAAGAACAAGTAGATGTTGATTACAATCTCCAAGATGGATTACTCTACAAGATGGGGAAGCTTTGTGTGCCAAAGGATGAAAGAGTACAACAGATAAGGAAGGCTCACACCTCCAAGGTCGTAAGTCATTTTGGGGTCAAACAGAGCATGTCTAACATGTAGAAGTATGTTTATTGGCCCAACATCCAAGATGAAGTTGCTAGATTTATCAAAGATTTCATTTTGTGTTGTAGCAGCATGCCTAGAAATAAAAAGCAAGGACTATATAATCCACTTCCAATCCCTATAAGGCCATGGGAAAGCATATTCAAGGACTTTGTTGTGGGTTTGTTGAGGGCAAGAAAAGGGCATGAATATTGTATCTGGTAGTAGACAAGTTCAATAAGTTGTGAGTTTTGATGGCTTGTAAGAAGACCATCAAAGAACAAGACGTTGCAATCTTGTTCTTTGAGAGGGTTTGGGTGCACTTTTAGATTCCAAGGAGAATCATTTCTTACAGAGATACTATATTCCTCGATGTATTTTGGACTTATTGTGGGAAAATTTGGATACTAAATTGAAGAAATCCACTACCTTTTACCCACACACAAATGGGCAGATAAAGGTAGTAAATAGGACTTTAAGTTCCATTTTGAAATTTTTTTTGGATATTTTCCACCATCACCATTGGATATTGTATATGGATAGTCAGAAGCAGAGGCAGCAATATCAAGTGATGTATTTAAGGCAAAAAAGTTCATAGACATGTTACAAGAAATACACTTCAGGTTCAAGAGAAACTGATGAAGTCTTGGGAGGAATACAAGGTGAGATAAGATCAACACAGGATTGAGAAGGCCTTCCAAGTAGGAGGCAAAGTTTGGTTACATCTTAACAAGGAAAGGTTACATACTACATAGACCAAGGAAGAAAACCAAATCCCTAAGATATGGACATTTAGAAATATTGGAGAAGGTAGGCAATAATGATTGCAAACTCAATCTTCCACCTTATATGTGCATATACTTAGTAATAAATGTAGAGAACTTGAAACTCTACAAGCCATCCATACTCAATGAGGATGAAGACGACCAAGTCCTACCTTCCTTTGAAGATTCGGCACCAAATGCACAAGTAAAATTACCAGAGAACATAACTTTGCAAAAGAAGATGAGAATGACTAGAAGAGGTCAACAAGAACTTTGATAGGTGCCATTGAAAGGTCGGTTACCAACCAAGGCCAAATGGTACTCCAAGGAGAAAGCTAAGGAATTGTTTTCTCTTCTTCTCGAATGCTAAGAGAAATGGGTCCACTCCAGGACAGAACCATCTCCTTTCTTCTTCTTCTTCTGGCTCCTCTTGTTCTTAGATCGTCACCTACGGTACATTTCATCATCAGAGCATATACAGGAGCTCGGGGTCGAGGGTTCTTCATACCTCGGAACTAATCTCACTCACTACTACTCTAACTTATTCCACTTTACTTTCTGCATTTTGCCTTTTATAAGAGACCTTTTGGTACTCCCACATTGTATTGACATCATTGTACTCAGCAGTCCTTTGACCTAATTTTGTGGTCATTAGTCAAACATTAATAAAATCATCTCATCTTATCTTATCTTATTATCTCCTTCAAAACTTAAAGCTTTTGGAGACCAAAAACCTCCAAAGTGGGGAGGGATCATCCACATAATGGATCTACATAAGTACCATACGAATTTATTGGTGCTCTAGACTACGAAGATTGGGATTTGGGACATCTCAAAGATGGTCTTAATTTTGAAATATTTTGGTACGTCAACTTCCAACACATTTTGGGGCCCTAAGCAACATTTTTTGGTGTAACACACCTGAACCCTGAGTAGCCTTTCTAGGGATGGGGCATCAAAATTTTGCTTACTCTAATCATCTTGAATCATCTCTCTGAGGTCTTCCTCCCTCTTCGACTCGCCCATGGCTTTCTAACAACTGTTATCGGGCTCTAATCCGACCTCTTGTTTGTAAGTTATGGCCTCCCGAAGTTCTTCGGGCGTCATTAGTTGAGGGCCACGTGGCTCCACCTCATTAGTACCATCCTCAGGTTCCTACCTCCCGCAAGGAAAGTCTATCCATCGTCCAATCCAACTGCGGGACTTAATCCTCATCTAACACACAAGATGGAGGAGAATTCGACGTTCGACGCTTCAATGCCGAACGTCCCTTTTTCTTACTGTACGCATGTTCTCCGGAGTCTTGAATTCCCAGACTTCTGAAGACCTGGAATCTCTCCACGTGGCTAAAGCCTTCGGGCCTTTCAACTTGCCCATGACGTTGCATCCCAAAACCCCAGAGTCTCGAATTCCCGGACTTCCGAAGTCCCGGAATCTCTCCATGTGGCTCCAGCCTTTGGGCCTTTCGACTTACCCACGACATTGTATCCCAAACCCCCGAAGTCCCGAATTCTCGGACTTCCAAAGCCCCGGAATCTCTCCACGTGGCTCCGACCTTCGGGCCTTTCGATTTACCCACGACGCTGCATCCCAAACCCCCGGAGTCCCGAACTCCCGAAGGGTCCACCCTCGCACGGGGCGACATACTAGATGCGAAGGCAAATACAGGTGGGTCTGGCATACTTCTCCCGCCAAATGGACCAAACAGTAAGTGCCATGTGTAATACGCGGCAAGGCAGAGATGACACGTTGCCCCTTCAGGGGGTGACATGTGTCACGTGTTAATGGGTACGCAGGGTCTACAATACGTACGATTCCAGGTGACATGTGGCACGTTAGTCGTAAATCCACGTCACCCTGGATGACATCACTCCGGATTGATAGCCTTCCAAGCCCTTCGATCTCACGGTCGAGGTGTGTCCACGTAACCCCTGGATCGATGGCCTCCGTTACTTCCTAACTTCGGCGTTCGGGGAATCCGTGGTATGTATTCCTCCTTGCTCCCGAAGTGGTCAACGTCAGGTTGACCATGGTCTAGATCTAACGGTCAGAGGAGATCCCAAATGATCATTGGATCGACGGCTCTCGTCGATTCGGGACTTCGGCGTTCGGGAGTTCTACCCGGTCAATACTCCTTTTCTCCCGGAGAAGGACTTCGTCGAAGTGATATACGTGAATCCTTCCACTGGTGGATCGGACGGTTGGGAGGGGTTCTCCTCCCCAGATCAACGGCTCGCAACTCTAGGTCAGGGGTCTCTTGGTCTCGATATTAGGCCACTCCTAGAGGGACACCTGTCAACCCAAAACTCGTTGGCAAGATACGTGGCACATGCCTCAGATCATCGACATCTCTTTGCTCTGCCACAAAGCCGCCACACATGGCATCATTGTCGCTTGACACGTGGACCCCCACGCGCTCCCAACGTGATACGTACATCCACACGAACAGACAGCTAAGAAGGATCCCGAAGGATCTGAAGATCGACAGTCCACAATACTTCACAACTACAACATTCGGAGGTTTTCGTGTTATGACGCCTTTGTTCTTTCGAAGCGGTCAACGTTGGGATGACTACGACGTAGATCCAACAGTTGGGATAGTTTCCGGGTGTCCTCAAATCTACAGCCCGCGTCACTTCGCGACTCCGGCATTCGGGAGTTTTGGCAGTTGTGAAGTTATAGAATCCCAGAGTTTCGAACTCCCAGGCCACGAAGCCAATAAGAGCTTAGCTCCTCTCGGACTTAGCAAAGGGTTCCAGGTTCTTGGTCATATGGGACTTGTTATCTCCTATCCTAGGGATAACTAAGGAGATCATGTCTCAATGCCCACAGGTCCTAGACATGGAGTGTCAAGAGCCGGATGACTTGAGTATGGTCCTGGAGGGCCCATCTTTTCTTTAGTGCAACCCATCTATCAGCAGCAGCAGCATCCATCCCACCAGCCTGGTCCTGAAATAGCAGTAAGTCTTGCTCCATGAGGTAATGAGTCTGGGTATCATGGTATGTGTCACTCTGATTATTGAAGCACTTAAATATGTTGCATTGAATTCTCCTTCATTTCATAACATTTGCTTGGAAATTATGCTCTTTAACTTGTTCATACCTGGGAGGGTAACATAATGCCCTAGTAAGTCGATTCCCCTTTAGGATGAGTTGCCACCAAGTGGATCTATGAAAGGTCATCATTCATTCCCTCCATACTTACCACTTTCCATCATTATTCCTCTCATCTTCCCCGACCTTGGTTCGGGCATTGGGTTTGCCACGCTAGGAAGGGTTGTACCTTGCCTTGTGGGAAGAAGGGGCTAAACGCCCAGGGGGTAAAAGTAGATGGCAAGAGTTAAAAGCCAAAATGAAACCTTTGAGATGCTTCGCCCAAGTATTCCCGAGAAAGCAATAAAAAGCTTCTCAGTAAGAAAAGGGGACCCATAAGATAAATCAAAACTCAAGGTACTAGTTGGTGGATGGGAGGTCTCATCATGAATCGGCCTATTAGGTCCATGGCCATGTAGCGGTATGACACTACCATCTATCTAGTCACCAAACCAGGGTAGTGGCTCTTGATGGAATAGCCAAGAGAAAGGGGGTCTCATCACGAGCCAGCCTTCTCATTTCCGTGAAATGGTTGTGGGTAACATTGTCACCTCTAGTCACCACGCCAGAACAATGTCCCCCAGATTTTCCCTTGAAAAGAAAAAAGACCAAAAGCAATAAGACTAAGAATAAAATCCATTGAATGGGCTAGGAAACAATGGCATCCATGATAAGGTGCAGCTCGCCCTCTACAGAGGCACCCACAAGCAAGACCTACATTTCCCTGTTATCACTGCACCCTCTGCCCAACCATTTCCCTTGCACCACTTCACGCAAACTTACATGACCTAGATTGGTTCTCACTTGGGAAACATCCCAAACTTAAGGAGAATTAGCTCAATAGGACATCCTGAGACCTTCTCCAAACCTAACTTGTTAAACTGCAAAACGTCTTTGAGCATTTGTCTGGGTAAAGGCGGCTTTGATGCACATGTTTAGGTAATTTGATTATTAGATGTGATTGGCATTGCTATGATCCCCGTGACTTATGAGCCCTTGGAGGGCGTACTTGTTGTTGATGTAGGACTTTGCCCGGTGGACAGGTACATATGGGGGAATGATTAGGTCGGACCTCCATGGGGCTAAATGAAAACCCAACAGATGGATGTTGCAACCCCACTAGGGGGAAAGAGAAACCAGAAGCTGGCACCAGGAAGAAAGAAGGACGTTGCACCAGGGACACTCCGACAGACCTAGACCCAAGGGGTTTTGCCTTTCCACCTTGAGGTTGACCCTTGAGAGCACATGACGTCATCGTTTTGACCTAGACGTCACCCAGAGTTAGGGTTTGCACTTATGATGGGCAGTTGTGTGCTAATTGGCACATGTGGCAACATTCAGGGCCTTTGGAGGCCAAACATCCTGCACTTGAGATCTAGCGTTCCACCTTAGGGGCCTAATGTCACCCTAGAAGGGCATGATGTCACCCTTGAAGATGAAATTAGGGTTTAATTAATGACAATTTTGTAAAAACTAGATTTTAAATGTAATTTGGTCATGTCGACCTTTTTATGACCTAACTGTAATTAAAGGTCATTGATCTTGTATAAATAAGAGAAAAAAACTCTCATTTTTATCATCTCTCATCACACAAGTGTGTGGTCTGAAATTCGACCCTCTTTAAGGGTTATTGGCTGAAATTAAGTGGTGCGCACCTTCTTGTAGAGGCATTTTTGGTGTATCTTGGCTATTTTCATGGTGGGAAATCTTCAACTAGGGTTTGAGCTTGATTATTCTCGCTGAAGTAAGTAGAAAATCTGCATTTCTTTATTGTGAATGAATGCTTATGGTGAATTTTACTTGTTTCATGTTAAAGATTATGAAATAGCTTGCTTGAAACCCTAGGAGAAAGACATAAGTTATTATCTTTTTCTCTATAATTTTCCACTTGTTTAAATTTCTCAAAGAACACCTTATCTAGAAGTAGATACTAGAGACCCATCATTGTAGCACTCTAGTAACCCTACTTACATTGCCTATTGTATATTTTGTTTCAAATTGTCTAAGGAAAGAGAAATCGCTAGGCCCTAAGTTTCCTTACTTTCTAGCAATCATCTCTCTAGGACTTGGATGTTTGAGGCCTTGGGTTACTAACACCTCTTTCATCCTCTCCATCTCCTTTTGACTAAGTATTATCATTGTTATTTCCCTCTAAGAGTTGTTGTTGCTATCATTGACTCCACTACCCTAGAAGGTACTAGTCTCTTCACCACTAGTGATTGATTGATCAAACAACTTTCAAACTATCTTCCTTGGAACATTCACTAACTCCGACTAACCTTAGATTAGCCTAATTCACTAACTAAGTTGTTGTTGTTGCAAAAGATTGCTACAACCATCTAACACAAGCAAACTGACCTCAAAAGTGACATGTTATGCTAGCTAGACATTGCTAAATCTGCTTGTGACTATCTAATATCAAT
This sequence comes from Picea engelmannii, assembly GCA_009831015.1. NCBI lineage: Eukaryota > Viridiplantae > Streptophyta > Pinopsida > Pinales > Pinaceae > Picea > Picea engelmannii. The sequence goes on from ML780120.1 coordinate 935,980, forward strand.
TTGCCTAGTAACCAGAACAGCTTATCAAGCTTCCAGTTCTTCTTCTTAGCTGGAGAGCCTCACGCGCTCTTCCTCTTTTCTTCTGCATATCCTGGTCATGCATTTCCCTCGGTGTGTCTCTTTCTTTTTTGCCTTCGCGTGTATTCTTTCACACCTTTCTCCTCCTCAGGAAGGTTCTGGACCTATCTAGTTCCTTTTGTCAGAAGGAAACTCAGGTCAGTCTGGGCCTGCAGTAAAAACTGCCCTCTGTTGTACTTCGGGCTGACAGTTTTTTGTCTCCTCATCCAGACCCTCCATGTTTCCATTCATTGGGGTGGTTGATGGTTCAACCACGAGTCCTTTTCTTATTAACTGATTTCTCCTTGGGATCAGGATGAGGCTTATTATTTCAGCAAGGAGAAATTTGGGTCATTTTGACATAATGAACCCTCTCCACAGTTTCCCCACTCTTTTCCTCTAGTGATGTCATGGCCAGTAATTCAAGGCTTTAACCCCGCAGTCAGTCGTTGGCAATCTACACAATAATACATTTACATTGTTCCCATGCCATAGCATGGTGATTATAATTAATGATTAATTACAAGTTGGGGGGAACAAGGGTGTTACAATCCCCTCCCCCTTAAAAGGAACACCGTCCTCGGTGTTCTTTCTCAGTAACACCTATCATGTCTTTGTCATTCAGCAGTTTCAGAAATCTTGATTCTCTTTCTTGGTCAGGTACTTTCCAGACTCTTGGCCTTCGTCACCTACCTTCAATAATCTTGGACAACAAGCATATTAATCACAATTTCATGCGAAAACATTTCATTGTTGTGCAAAATTCAATAGGAAAAAATTCAAAAATCTAGCACAATACTTATCTATGCGGTTCGTGGACTCACATCCACATGGTTGTCTTGTTATCTTGGCTCATTGTTTTTCCTCGACGTACCCATTGTGTGCATGATCCCAATCAATAGTGTATAAGAATTATTATAGTCTCCTCTTCCTTGCGATCACTCATCCTCCAAGCCCAGGCTCAGGCAATCCCTTCTCTGCTATACAGTCACGCAGGCCATCCATCTTGCCTTGCCAAGGCTTTCTCGCACATGAAGAGTTCAAAAGACTCCATTGAGCCTTACAGTCAAGACGTCCCTCAAACTTGCTCTGTTGAGGTGTCCCTCCGGCTTGTGCTGCCACAACACAACATCTTCTAGGGCGATCATGACTTACCACAGGGTTCTCATGTCTCAACGGTAGCCTTTTTCATGCTTTCCATCTTGACAGCCTTCACCTGTCCTCCCTAGACAGATCTTTTTTGTCTCACCTGTATCACAAGTATACAAAAATTATGAGAAATTATCATCAATTTCAAATTCAGAATTTTCTTGCAAATTTGTTACCCACAGATTTCCAAATTCCACATTTATTTTCATATCTGTTCCGCACAGGAACCAGATTCACAAGTATGGGACTTTCCTTCCCATAGCAGTTTAGCTCGGCAGGCAATTGGTCTTCCTTGTGGGCTTACAACACTGCCATATCCAAGACCCTTTTCTTCCTACAATTTCAACATTCCTCAGCTAAACAAATTGTTAATTTTCATGCACATTATATTTTCAAAACTATGCATACTAGCAGTCCAAGTCATTTTCATCCATTCAAGGGTACAGAGCAAAAGGAAATATCATTATTTACGTATGCATCCTTTCAACATAATAAATTTTCCAAATACAATTCAAATATCAAATGACTTTAATCAATCTGCCAACATTCATGGTCACATTCATACCCAATGCACCCTTGCATTGATTTCAAGTTTGCCACACTTTATGACAAGCACTTTGCCATGGTGTATTGGAGCTTAACCAACCTCTTCACCATATGGCTAATGGATTATTCATTCTCATTCATTATTGCAACAGAACTGTGCTTCCTGCTACAGGCTAATCATGATCCCAAATTAGCACATATGAGACTAAAAGTTGTTCTTGAATGCACCCAAGCTTTCTTCCTTCATTAGTAACCAGGGTGCCAACACTCGTGGCCACCCAAATTTTCTTTTCTTTAACAACTACACAATTCAAGTGGAGTATTGGAAGGTCCTCCTTCCTTAATGGGCAATCCATTGTCTGCCCTCTTATGCAAACATGCATTTCCTCAACACAGTCCATGCAATGTGCTAACTATGAGCACCTTTATTCCCAATCTCCCTAGATTGGTCATTGTACCCATGGTACTCCTTACTCATGCATTTTCTTGCAAGGATTATAACTCATCCTGGATTGGCATAGACTCCCTCTCTCTATTATTCAGATTTTTCTTTCTTGAATCTTACCCTTCTTATGTAGCAATGGCATACAATAGCCACTAAAAATTATTCGCATATCAGCAAGAAATTAAAATACTTCAGAGGAGATTCTTACCAAATCCCTCCATACCTTATGCCACACGGGCATGAAAATTTGTATACCTATTCTGGCTGCTAGCACCCTTTTTTCTAATTTTTACCTCATCAGTAGTGCTCCATGGGGCTCTGAAAGTCCTTTCAACAATCTTTCAACATCAGCCTTCTTGCATTTATCTTTTAACAAAGGTTATCTACCATTGGCAGTTGCCCTTTCCCAATAGCTCCAATCATTTCTTATACATGACATACATCACAAATATATATATCTTAGTCGTCATGTAAAACAAAAATGCATGTATCATAGCATTTAAATTAATAAAACATTTTCAGATATTCCCCAACATATTTCTATGCACTCTACCACATTACTCCTTAATGTGTTAGCTAGTGTAATCACAACCCAATTTCAATTATATTCTTTAATCATACAACCATTAGCATCCTTATGCCAAAACACCTACCTGCATTAATAAATCAATCTCTCGTACCCGAGAAATACAATAAACAACAAAGAAGGGGTCAAGGAACTCGTCCCTTGTCCAACTCCTTCTACACAGCCCTGGACTTTCGGTCCAATTGAGTTATTTTTTTCCAAGGCCTCACTGCCCTTACTTATCATGGCTTAACCAAGCCTATTCATTCAAACATACTTATCTATTTATTTCCCCTTTTCCAGTTGTACTTGTTTCCACAGCTGCTCTTCTAAGGCTTAAAACTCTGTTAAACAATTCAGAGTTTTTGGGGTGAGAAAAGTATTCCCCCTTTTCTCCTTCTTTGCTTATGCAATCTATTCCCTGTTGGGATCTTCCTGCTCCTTCCCTTGAGCAGCCTTGGTTAGGTTCACCTCAACCTTCTTGGTAAATCAACATACTACAACAACAAACCTTTTGTTCACGATGAATCTTGAACCTGTGCATTTTGCACATTACCATTCGGCTATCAGAATGGTCAACGTTCATTTGTTAGTCTTCCACTCATACATTTTGTTTTAGAATGTAATCCAGGATTCTTATATATATATAACTGCAGCCCACTGCCCAATTTCCAACAATTATTAAGGTTGTGTCTATGTTCTCTTCACAGAGTCTTTACACAATTCCTTCACACGGAACTCCGTTGACATGCAACTTCCTTATTGCATCAACATCACTATCTTTAATGGCCTCAACCTTGAGTTAGCTTCAGTTGTTTACCAAATATTCCATAAGGAATATAAACATGCATCTTTGTTATGCATCCAGATTATTTATCCACACATATTCCTTGTTTGGTTAACTTACATCCATGATGCACTTAACCACATGCATAATCATAAGCCTATGTGTTTCTGCCATAGGTGTATTTTGCAACTCAAATACAACTTTACATTAAAATCATTTAACTCATGATTGTTCACAATTGTTCTCATGCAATCCTCAAAGGCATAATCATGTTGCCTTTTATCGTGACAACAGAGCATCCTTGCTCATTTACTCTTTCATCTATTTATACTAGCCTTTCCTAAGGGAATGAAACACATTCCCCTTAAGCTATTATTCAAAACAAAACTTTCATGACTCTTCAAAATAGAGTCAACCATGCATCCATGGTATTCATTCAATCTGGGCAAGTACAATTATCACCTTACATTTCACTTATACATCATACATGTGCATCATTTGCATGTTTAACATCATTCATTCATATCTATTGGGTTTTAATATCAGTCTTCATATCAAGAAACCTCACAATGCATTAAATCCATGTACTCAAGCATATACAAACACAGCCAAACATTCATCATGCAAGCTCATTGCTTGTACATTTTTCCATGTCATTCATACACATGGACATATCAAACTTTCAGATCCTTCTCCTAAGGATCTTCCAATCATTCTTATGATAAGTCTCATAGAGATACTCATCACTGAGCTACTCTCTCTGCTGAGAGCTTGCAGTCATTCACATGATATCCACATGGAAGTTTAATCAGGCATAGTCATAACTATGTTCCCCCTTCTGCACGACAACAACCAGTAAGAAGGCATTTTTGCCTCAACTAGTATAAAGTTATTCAACAACCCAGAAATACCATCTGGGCAATTCCAACAATGCCCAAGGCAACAAGACAGCTTATCAAGCTTCTAACTGGTCTTGATCAATAGACTTTTCGATCAAGGGAATCCTTTTCTAGAATCCCTCTCACTACTACTTGAGCATACTCAGCCATACTTTATATGGATACCATCCACTTCTAGATGTCATCCTGACCCATTGGTCATCTAGAAGTGCCCCAATACTTCCTCTACCTCATTCAAGATCAACATTTCATTAATCCTTCTACCTTCTCCTCATAGGGTACTATGTACTCAACATCATCAGCCTTTTACTTATGCTGCCATAGTCAGATCATCACTAACCATATGATCACCATATTTTACATTCAATGGCAGACTATAATAAGTATATATGCATGTCATATGCATGCTCTATCTTTGTGATATGCATTTCAACATATTTTCGTGCAGCAAGCATTATACCCCTGTCTGCAGTGCAGACAGATTCCACTTACTTACCTCTTTGCATTCTTGTGCATAGTCATGCCCTTAGCTAATACGGATTTACACTGCTTTAGCACAATCACGAGCTTTTGAATTTGCTCATTTCATTCCACTTCTTCGATGACTTCTTTTATTTTACAAGGGGGGTTTACCCCAATAGGAGGTTCTTTTCAGTTATGACGGGTCAAGTAGGTTGATCTCACCTACTTCCATAAGGCCTCTAAACATGGAGGATTGTACTCCCGATGCCAGATCTTTCATTTAATCAACACTTTTAATTAACATAGGCTTCAATAAGCCCACTTTTTAGGCACTTCCTGCCACCTATTCAGTCCATTTTCCTTCCGGACTTGAGTATTCCTTAAAACAGGTTTATGCCATTTGCATCCAAGTTTTATTATTAATGCCCCTTGGCATAATCCCACTTTTGTAGGACTAGCTATCATTTCCCAAAAGAAATGATAGTCTTCTTCTACCACAGTCTAGCATGATTCAATCTTGTTGGGTAAAATCCCAACTAAATTTTAATCTGCATCCTTCTCCTCAAGGAACTTATGCAGATAATTTTCGTACGGCAGTAATATTCTGAACAAGCTCATCTTAGCTTTGGTAAACTAGTCTTATGACTGTTCCCCGGCCCATCCAAGCCTGTGTTTGAATCATTCTCTGCTAGATAGGATACGGCAGTGTGCCCTCTCCCTTGAAGTTTTCTAAGAAAGAAAACATAATCACTTGACTCTTTCGAGAGCCCAAGCTGGCCAAGTGTTGTTGCCCGCTCTGATACCACTTTGTAACACACCTGACCCCTAAGTACCCTTTCTAGGGATGGGGCAACAAAATTTTTCTTACTCTAATCATCTCGAATCATCTCTCTGAGGTCTTCCTCCTTCTTCGACTCGCCCATGGCTTTCTAACGACTGTTACCAGGCTCTAATCGGACCTCTTGTTTGTAAGTTATGGCCTCCCGAAATTCTTCGGGCGTCATTAGTTGAAGGCCACGTGGCACCCACATGGCTCCACCTCATTAGTACCATCCTCTGGTTCCTACCTCCCGCAGGGCAGGTCTATCCACCTTCCAATCCAATGGCAGGACTTAATCCTCATCTAACACATAGACTGGAGGAGAATTCGGCATTCGACACTTTGGCACTGAACGTCCCTTTTTCTTACTATACGCATATTCTCCGAAGTCCTGAATTCCAGGACTTCCGAAGACCCGGAATCTCTCCACGTGGCTCTAGCATTCGGGCCTTTCAACTTACCCACGACGCTACATCCTAAAGCCCCGAAGTCCCGAATTCCTGGACTTCCGAAGTCCCAGAATCTCTCCACGTGGCTCCGGCCTTCGGGCCTTTCGACTTACCCACGACGTTGCATCCCAAACCCCCGAAGTCCCGAATACCCGGACTTCCGAAGTCCCGGAATCTCTCCACGTGGCTCCGACCTTCAAGCCTTTTGATTTACCCATGACACTGCATCCCAAACCCCCGAAGTCCAGGAGTCCCGAAGGGTCCACCCTCGCACGGGGTGACGTACTAGATGCGAAGGCAAATACATGTGGGTCCCGCATACTTCTCCCGCCAAATGGACCAAACGGTAAGTGCCATGTGTGATACGCAGCAAGGCAGAGATGACACGTGGCCCCTTTAGGGGGTGACACGTGTCACGTGTTAATGGGCGCGCAAGGTCTACGAGACGTACGATTACAGTGACACGTGGCATGTCAGTCGTGGATCCACGTCAGCCTGGATAACGTCACTCCACCACGTCACTCCGGACTGATAGCCTTCCAAGCCCTTCTATCTCACGGTCAAGGTGTGTCCACGTAACCCCTGGATTGACAGCCTCTTTTACTTCGTAACTTCGACGTTTGGGGAATCCGTGGTGTCTTCCTCCTTACTCCCGAAGTGGTCAGCGTCGGGCTGACCATGCTCTAGATCTAACGGTCAGAGGGGATCCCGAATGATCATCGGATCGACAGCTCTTGTCGATTCGCGACTTCGGCATTCAGAAGTTCTACCCGCTCAATAATCCTTTTCTCCCAGAGTAGGACGTCACCGAAGTGCTACATGCGAATCCTTCCACTGGTGGATCGGGCGATTGGGAGGAGTTCTCCATGGAATCCCCAGGTCAACAGCTTGCAACTCTATGTCAAGAGTCCCTTGGTCTCGATATTAGGCCACTCTTAGAGGGACACCTGTCAACCCGAAAACCGTTGGCAAGATACGTGGCACATGCCTCGGGTCATCGACATCTCTTTGCTCTACCACAAAGCCGCCACACATGGCATCACCGTCGCTCGACACGTGGACCCCCATGCGCTAACGACGTGATACGCACATCCCCACGAACAGACGACTAAGAGGGATCCCGAAGGATCCGAAGATCGACGGTCCACAATACATCGCAACTCCAGCATTCGAAGGTTTTGGTGTTATGACGCCTTTGCTCTCCCGAAGCGATCAACGTTGGGTTGACTACAGCATAGATCCAACGATTGGGATAGTTCTCGGGTGTCCTCAAATCTACGGCCTGCGACACTTCACGACCACGGCATTCGAGAGTTTTGGCGTTTGTGAAGTTATAACATCCTGAAGTTCCGAACTCCCAGGGCCCCGAAGCCAATAAGAGCTTAGCTCCTCTCGAACTTAGCAAAGGGTTCCAGGGTCTTGGTCATATGGGACTTAATCGCGTTCCAGAGGCTACACTCACAGTTCTTGTCCAATAATTGGTTAAGGCCACGGGCATGAGTCCATGGTCTCTTGGTCGATTGGTTTGAAGGACGTGTCTTCCATTCACCGACTTAAGTTCTAAGACAGGTAAAGGTATTATTCGACCTGTGCAAGGACCGTGAACTCTTTCCTAAGTTCATTTGAAGACCCATGTCTATTAGTCCTTCTGCGGCTAAGCAGAAATAACCTGGAACCATTCAAAAACAGGGGTTCGCAGAATAACCATAAGCATTTCTATAAATAATCATAAAACTTAAAGTTTAAATCATAGACATTCAAATCCTAGTGGAAAAACTCGGCATCGACAAAAACTCGGCAAGGGTCCTAAAAACATCGCCTCGAAAAAAATCAGCGAAAAAATCGGAAAACCTCGGCAAACATTAAAAAATACATAATTTATTCATTTTTTTTCAAAATTTTAAACATTTTTCAATATATAAAGCAGCAACAACATCATATAAACAAATAGGCACATAAATATGGAGAAAGAACTGATATATATTATATAGTGGATGCCAAACAAAAACTGATACATCAAAGTCATTACTGAAAGTCTGAAACCAATACAAAATGACATCAATGATCACATATATAAATGTATATGTCCCAAAACTAGCAACTAGCTATATGATATCAAATTATCAATGCCCTC
>ML780120.1:945766-972843 GCA_009831015.1 Picea engelmannii
AAGCATCCTACCAGCAGCCACATAATTAGCTACATTATCTGTCACAATTTGCACAACATGGTGTGCACCAATCTCCTCGATGAACCCATGAAACAACTCACATAATAATGTTGCATCTTTCACATGTGCGGATGCATCAACTAATTTTATGAACATGGAACCTTTAGGACAATGTACCAAGAAATTGAGAAGGGTCATGCCCGTCCCATCTGTCCATCCATCAGACATCACTGTGCACCCAGAGCTTTCCCATGATTCCTTGAACTCCCCCAACCTGGCATCAATGTCCTTCTTCTTTGCTTGAAGAATAGGCCCCCGCAACTCCTCATATGAAGGGGCTTTAAACCCTGGGCCAACAACTACAATGGCATCACACATCGGCTGCCAAAATGGGTTGTTTCTGGTGATGGTGAGAGGTAAGTCACTCCAGAAAAGACACCTCCCCATTAACTTGCTTGCTTATTGTTGCTCCCTTTTTTTAACCACTGATTTAATTGATGGTTGTGCTCCACGTCCAGTTCTTGGAACAAAGTAAGATGGGATCTTCCCAACAGGTGAATCTACGGCTGTGGAGCCCCTCCCACTACCCTCAGTGGCATTGGTAGATATCCGTGGTGAAATTTGATATATCTTAAAAGCTGCAAGTTCATCCTTTTTTGCAGCTGACTCTTCCTTCTTTCTTTCCTTTATATTAATTGAATCATGGGCAACTCTCATAATCTCTGGGCTCACGTTTTTACAAGGCCCAACATCATGCCCCGGAATTTTGGCCAAATGGTATTTCAACCTGTATACTCCTCCTGTAATATGTGTCCTACATAATTTGCAAAATAAAGAATTTTGGTTTGTTCCTTCTTCAGGGTCACCATACTCCCACAGTGGATCCAAGGCTCTAGGCATGTTCGCTGAGTGCTATGGGAATGGACCTAGGGCAAAAAAACACAAAAAAAAAACATTAAACCCCACTTGAAAAAAAATTGCAGCATATTAATTTAAAAAATCAGCCATCCAAAAAAGAATGTTAGCCATGAAAAATGGCATCAACAAGGTGGCTAAAAAACTAAAAAAACAAGCTAAATACCCCATTGAAATTTTCCAAAAAACCCCTTACATTTTGTTTGTTCTATAAATTATTGGCAAGATGATAAAAAAAAAAAAAACTAAATCTAAGCAAACAAAGAAGCAAGAAAACATGCAAGTGTATGGAAACAATTAGCATACAAATTTGCAAGGGCATACATACCTGTGCTTGGAGGTTGTGGATGAAAATTTCAAAGATCCAACCGGTTGAAGTTTGAACCTTGCTCCACCACAAAAATCTTCAAAGTTTGTGGATGAATCCACTACCCTACCTTTGCACACCTCACAAATGCTTGATGGCCTCCACAAACTTCTTCCCTTGCTGCTCCACACAAAAAAAAACACAATGATAAAAAAAAAACCAAATCGGGCTTTTTATCCCGTGGCCTAGGCGACTTTGCCGAGTTTTTCTCGATTTTTTCAAAACCCAAAAAATCGCGATTTCTGGTTTTGAAAAAATCGGCCCGCTGAAAAAAATCGCGATTTTGCTGATTTTTTCCGATTACTCGACAATATTTTCTACTAGGATTCAAATCATACATTTAAATTCAAGTTGACATAGTCTATGGAATACTTATCTATTATAGTTGATAGCCGACCAACCAACTGTGGGTGTTCGCCTTTCCACCCAATCGTAGGCTCAAAGGCATTCATTCTTAGCACTCTGGCCACCCCCGTGCCAAGCCATGATATCGCTAGGGAACTTTTGTAGTTTCTCAGAGACTCTCTCTCTCTCTGTCACAGCAACTCTTGCAATTCCTCACTCTCTCTGTCACAGCCTCTGCGAGCTTTATTAGATGCTCCCTCAGCATCAAGCTCGCGATCTTTTGCTCAGGTCATGTCTTCTGCAAATTCTCAGAGATCCTTTTTCTTGTTCTATCCAGTAACCAGATCAGCTTATCAAGCTTCCAGTTCTTCTTCTCAGCTGGAGAGCCTCACGCACTCTTCCTCTTTTCTTCTACATATCATGGTCGCGCATTTCCCTCAGTGCGTCTCTTTCTTTTTTGCCTTCGCGTGTATTCTTTCATGCCTTTCTCCTCCTCATGAAGGTTTTGGACTTGTCATGTTCCTTCTGTCAAAAGGAAACTCGAGTCAGTTTGGGCCTGCAGTAAAAACTGCCCTTTGTGGTACTTTGGGTTGACAGTTTTTTGTTTCCTCAGCCAGACCCTCCATGCTTCCATTCATTGGGGTGGTTGATGGTTCAACCACTAGTCCTTTTCTTATTAACCGATTTATCCTTGGGATCAAGATGAGGCTTATTATTTCAACAAGGAGAAATTTGGGTCATTTTTACATAACGAACCCTCTTTACAGTTTCCCCACTCTTTTCCTCTACCAATATCATGGCCAGTACTTCAAGGCTTCACCCCCACAGTCAGTCGTTGGCAATCTACACAATAATACATTTACATTGTTCCCATGCCATAGCATGGTGGTCATAATTAATGATTAATTACAAGCTGGGGAAAACAGGGGTGTTACATCTAGCCTAGCAATGGTTGATGACGACCGTAGCCTTACGGCAACCTTGATGGAATTTTTTCTTCTCATTGAGATCCTTCCAATGAGCTACCATGTGCCTAAAAAGGTTTGTATGAAAAAGTTATGGCCTCGACAAGGTAACGATCCAAATATTCGCCACAGGTCCAATTGGCGACCATGTCAATTCACCATAATTCTAATAAGGGGAGTTAATAATGTGTGGAAATCCACTAGAGACTTTTAAAAGCATCAAGTAGGTTCTGAGAGGGTTTGGAAACCCAAAACCTAGCCCTAATTCTAGATATAAAAAACCTAGCATGAGGAGGGAAAAGGGTTCACTTTTTGACTATCCATCCATCGTTCCATTGTATGAGCAAGAGTGTGGAGGAGATATTAACAAAACAAAGAGACAAAAGTATATTGTAGAGGACTATAGAAGATTGTGTTGAATTTTTAATGATTGCTCAAGCACATGTAGTTTCTTTTCAATTTAGCATGAACTTGAACCATAAACAATACAGCAACACAATAGTTGTAGTAACCAAGATCACAAGAAGGATAACCATGCACAAGACACAAGAAGTTATCCTGGGAAAACCCTTCTCAAACAAGGGAAAAACCCAGCAATCCTTTGCTATAGAGTCAAGAGAAGATCACCCTTACACCACAAACCTTAGTGCACACAAGAGGGTGCTCTATGACCAAGAAAGCTAGCGCATAAGAAGTGTACACTAAATTTCAGGCCTCCACAATATGTTATGAGAGAATGAGATATGATCCACAATGGGCATGTATCTCTCTTATAAATACATGACCTAACTCATCAAATAGATGTGTCTATTGGCACAATAGGGCCGACTTGTAAAACTCAATAATATAATTAATCTTTTACACAATATTAATTATCTTTACACAGTAGGGCTGACTTGTACCCTTCACAATACAAATTAGGGTTGCACAATAATCTTACTCTTAGACAATATAGCAAGGGATCTCACGAATATCCTCTAGTGCTCTACCACTAGGGGCAAGTCAACATGTGCTCAACCACAAGGGACGTCACCCTCAACAGATCAACTCAACTAAATCCATAGGAGTATGAATTGGAGAGCCATCTCAAGTCAACTCAACTAAGTCCATAGGAGTCCGACAGGAAACCATCTCAACTCAGTCCAGAGGAGCACAACAACAGACCAACACACGTCATCTCAACTCAGTCCAGAGGAGTATGACTCACCTATCACATAGGCGTTCTCACAGATCATCTCAACTCAGTCCAGAGGAGAACGATCTAGAGAATGTCTCATGAAGCTGCAATCATCAACAGACTGTAGTGCCTCATAGCTTCGCAGTAAGCTTGGACATCTTTTCAATCTATATTGTGATCTCATAATTAAGACGATGGAAAGCATGGTGCTTCATTGATTGTTGGTTTTCCCGTTATCAGTTTCCAGGGCAAATATTTGTGTTCCATTGTGTGGCTTTGCTATTGTAGTCTATTTCATATATCAAAGTAGTTAAAGAATCTTAATGGTGTGTTTCTATTTATGCTAAAGCATTATAAATGCAAAAAGAAAGTCGCACAGTGGAGCATAGGCTCGGTGTAGTCATTTAAGTTTAGATTTGTTTTAGTGGGCCAACCCTTGGAATATCCAAGGTGGCTCACAGATCAATTATGGAGTAGGCTTTTGCACTTCTAAAGCTGGTTAGAATTGCTTGTACTTTCTAGTCCCATTGACCCACTCTTTTGGCCATTCATGGACATTAATAAAACTATCATATCTTATTATGTAATTCTATGCAATTGTTTTTTATCAATTTCTAATTATATATGTATAACCTTTTAACATGTATATATAACTAACATTTTCTCATTTCCTAAAATTTTCAAATTGGTGTTTCAGAAACTATACTTGCTACCAAGTTTCAGGTAACTCTGTCCACTATCATTTCCACGACTCTCAAACTGCACTAGAAGGCTTTTTTATCATATCCACCAAAATTGCTCTAAAGGAAGATAGACCATAGCAGGGATGGTTATACAATATGATCTTGTAATAATAAGATAAGATAAGATAATTTTATCAATGTCCAACGAATGACCACAAAAGTAGCTCAATGGGACTAAGGCATACAAACAGTCTGTGTACAATGTGGGATGCAAAAGCGACTCCCATATAATGAGAGAAAGATATAAGAAAAAGAAGAAAACTCAAAAGTACAATCTAGGTAAGTGTCCGACAAGGCTAAGCCCTAGGTCTAGCTAAAACCAAAAATAAAGTGTATAAAATAGTATCAGAAGTGCAGTCATACAAAGTGAGAGTGCCCATGGTAGGAGTTGGACAACTCAATACTAGCTGAGAGAGAAATATCTGAAGATGAGGGCGATGAGGTCATTGTCTCCTAGATCTGATGACCAATGGCGAGGGGGGCGATGGGGGTCATGTTGGCTCACTATCAGAGTCGTCCAGTACCATAGGGGGATTTGATTGTATGACCTTGGGGAAGGTTACCCCCCCCCGATTCCTAGGGGTAACTAGAGGAGATCATGTTTCAAGGCCTGCAATGAAGAACATGATCCCGACCATGATGATGATCAACATGTCCACAGATGGCAACCCAGCAACCCCCCTCATTCCCTTTTACAGCTAGAGGTCAACCAAGGCTCATCACACCATGCAAAGTGTTGTGCTTAATTTGTTAGGCATGTGGATGGGGATTTTTGGTTGAAGTTGGAAAATGGATCATTGGTTTGGGAAATTGTGTCAGCTACCTTGTTTCACCTTGGTGGTCAACTTCTACGCCCTAGTCTCGTGTTGTCACTGCCCAGGGAAAAGCGGTACTACTAGGGGGACCTCACAAGGGTAATGTTTTTCTCCCCACCATACTTAACACTTTCCATCCTAGAGCCTCTCATAGTGTACTAAACTTCGGTAATGGGTCATGGTCCAATCTCTCATGAGAAGAGGGGCTGAAGGCCCAAAGGTTGATTGCAGTTGCTAATAAAAGAATAAGAAAATGAACTAAAGAAAGAAAGGAATGACAACAAAGGACTAACAAAATTCAGTCCAAACTTGAGCTCTACCCTTTCAGTGCTCACCCCGGACCCAATAGCAATAGCAATGCTATAGCTTGAAACCTTAAGATGATAAAGTGGACTAGTAAGATGGTTGATAAAGGGGGATTGGAAAAAATAGCGCCTAAGAATGAGGTAACTCAACAGAAAGTGCACCCTCCACAAAGGCACTCATAGAAATGGATTAAATGACACCATAACCCATGAAGTAAGCCCTAAAACCATATCACCTTCACACTTACTCTTGAAGGGTTTCTTTATTTCCTGCTTCCCTTGCGACCTATCCCTCTACCTGGGTTATTTTATTTCCTATCTAGGTGGCTCACATAATAGGGTTGGATGAAGGCCCTCCCATACTTAAACTTGTCAACTCACATGGGGTCCTGGGCTGGTGTGATGCTTGAAGGAGATACTGAGGAGAATTGTTTACATGGCTTATATCTTAAGTTACGACTTACTTTGCATGCTTTAAGGAATGTTTCTAGTGAACCTTGGCTAACCTTGTCTTATACTTTGCTTTGTCTTGGATGGCCTTGACATGGTTCTATGAGGGACGTTGTGCCTTTATTGCAGGGCCTTGGCACATGTGATGGAGAGCAGTGGGTCATCCAGTGACTCACCACCCTTAAACATCGGCTCTCACATCCTTGGAACCTTGGATGACAGACAGATGGGCTTGGTATGAGCAAATTCAGTCATGATGGCACATAGATAGGTTGGAAGCCCATAGGCTGGGCAGAGTACCCAGAGCTTATTTTTCACCAGGATCAAGGACGTTGCAACAGCAGACAGTCAGAGACAAAATGCATCTCCCCAGGGCCTGGACGCAGCACCTGGATCCTGTACGTTGGCCCTATTTTGGTGATGACATCACCCTCTAGAGCTTGACGCAGCTAGGGTTTGGTTATTTCATGGGATATTGATGATGCATGGCATGACTTTCGGTGAGGAGAGATGTCACTTTCTCCCACCTTGCTCCGAATTTATGCCACGTGGCCTTTGGAGGCCCCCTCCTTGCCTGAGGAGGCTTGATGTTTCACACGTGTGGCTCATTATGATATATTTTGCATTTATTACATTTTGTAAAGGGAAACTGAGGGGTCGGCCCCTCTTCTATTTTGTTGTTGACACTTTATGTGGACAAATGTGTTAGGGTAGCTTCATATAAAAAGGCTAACCCTCAGTTTCATTTATCATCATCTTTTCCTCACCATTGTGAAAGCCACTTCTGAAATTTCCATCCCCTTAAGGGTTATTGGTCTTTCTCTCTCATGCACTATGCTTGGAATGGATCTCTTATGGATGGTTTGTTGATTTTGGATGGATATTTCTACAATTAGGGTTAAATGCTCATGATTTCTTGGATGAAGTAAGTAATTTTCTGCAATTTTATGGAATGTTGTTGATGTAAATGGTGAAATTGTTTTTTATTGCAAGGATTTTTGTTTATTTAAACCCTAAGAGAGGAGCATAAGTGCTTCCTCTCACAAGGTCTTGTTTGTCCAAAATTTGTGAATTTGTTCTTGCTAGGGTTAGAACCCTAAAGTCCTAAAGTGCTAGCACTTTAGGATTTTAGCCCTGGACAATTGATCTTTGACCTAGTTGAAGCTACAAGAAGGGAGAAACGATATCTAGGGCCCAAAAGTGCTTGCACCCTAGACGTCCTTCTCCTCAAAATCTAAAGCCTAAGGCCCAAATGTGCTTGCAATTTAGGGTTTAGACTCTACCTCTTGGTTTCAAGTAGATCAACCTTCAAGCTTGGATGTATTTGAGACTCCATAGCCCTAGAATGGTAAAGGCACTAATCTAGAAGAAACTCTTGTGGTGAAAGTGATTGATAAACCCTCTTTTCCAAATCTCTCAAGTGTTCTACTAACTCTACTAACTCTAACCCTAGCAAACTCACTATATTATTTGTTGTTGTTATAAAAGTTCGCTACAACCATCTAAAACTACATTAATTTGCTACATACACTCATCTAAAGGTGGCTTAACTTGGTCAAAAATCACCTCTAACAATTGGATAATATTCTATTGACTATGTTTATCTTTCATGGTCAATTGTGGTATTTATGAGCACTAATTATTGTTGTTGTTACAAATCATTTACTACTCTCGTATAATTGTTAACTGTTGCAAATTTGTAACAGCTATTGCAATCTATCTTGTCTAGCGTCTAAAGAGGTTATTTTTGCATACTTTAGCTTGGTAATTGTTGTGTATATGCTGAAAGTGTTCTCGTTCCAGGTAGGTACAAAAATCACCTTCAACCTCTTCTCTTTCCCAGACCTAGACCAACAAACCGATGATCAAGATAGGGGGCAGTAGGCTTGGCTACTAAACTTGCTATTTGATCCCTTGAGGTCACCAAGGAAGCCTCCCTTGTGGTGAATCTCTTCTACCACTAAAACGAGGGAAGATCCTACGAAGGTGACAATGGTAGTTTCTTCCATTGTTACGCAAGATTTGAGGATCTTGTGGTGGGCTTTGCACAAGTACAAATCATGTGATAACAGGGGGGATGTAGGAGCGACGAAGCACAGTTCTCCTACCATCCAAGGTCGAATGAAAGAAGCTCTAAATAGATCTTTGACTACTCCGTTGGGGCTGGGAGGCAATCTAATGAGTGAGAGGTGCCCTACTCTAACTCTGTCTGGAGATGAGCCCTTTGTCACTGTGAGGATATGTGGTCGAGTGTGTTGAGTTTTAGTGTACCTCGGGAAGTGGTTCCCTTGTGGTTTGGAGCCTCTAACCACAAGAGGGAGATGTTGGTACTCTTGTACTTTGTACTTTATGTCTAATTTCACTTTGACTTAGGAGATTTAAGTCAAAAGTAAAATTTGGTCATTTTGGCCTAAAGTGACTATTAATTCACTTTGTGGGTGAATTGAGGGACATAAAGTAAACTAAGGGAACTTAACCCAAAGTGGGTTTTGAGTTGAGATTATTGTGGGATGATCTCAACCATTGATTAGGAATGGCTTGGGATGATCCTAGCCATTCACTTTTAGGTTTCCTTATGATTTGCTCAAGAAGGGTGCAAGAGGCCTAAGGAGGATCATTCACTCTTATCTTCACTTGGAGAGCTTGAGGAGGAGCATGAGCATGAGGTTGGAGGCATTGGAAGAGGGCAGCTTGGGCGCTTCTATTCATGGAGAAGCTATGGGAGCTAGGGACCCTATTATTTAGTGGTGATCACACTTGCTTGGACGAGGGCACACCTAGCAAGGAGGAGCTACAGTTGGAGGAAGTCGGATCTGTTTGTTTCAGTGGAGAGCCAGCACACAAGAGCACATTTGTGTGCAAGGTGTTAGCACTAAGTAAATTCCTAAGTAAAATGTTAGCACTAAGTAAATTGCTTGGTTGAAGAAGCAACCCACAAAGGTAACCACAAAACCACTTTAGAACTGAAAACTAGCCTTTTCAGTTCAGAGAGGGATCTCTCTTGTCACTTGGTCTCTAAAGATGGGTTTTCTTTTAAGGATCAGTGGCTAGATTTTTTATCAAGTGAAGGGTTTTTAAAGTTTGTTGGCAAGAAGGAAAGGAATTTGTTGGGCAATGGAATCAATTCTTTGAAAGCAAATGAAAACAGTGTCTGGTAGGTAGAACTCTCAAGGAAGCAAAGGCTAGGTAGGTGATGATCTTTCAGTTTTTTAATTTGTTGTTATAGGATGGAAGAAAGAGAAAAACACATAACAACATTTAGAGCACCATAAAAGATGAATTTTGATGAGTTAAGAAGGAAAAACAGTGTTCAAATTGCTTGAATCTAAAGCATCATTTTCAGATGAATTTCAGACCATTTGATATCCAATTTAAACATACGAAAATTTGCAGATGAAAGATAAAGTAAACAAGAAGTACATACATGAAAGATAACACAGACTTCAGGTCATCACCACTAGAATCTTTAGTATGAAAAAGCTCTGGACATCTGCACTAGTATTTCATTCAAATTCAGAAAATTTGTACAATGTTCAATACAAAATTGTCCTTTGGGCTTCTACCAATCCTTTGCACATTCAAAGTGCTCAAATATATAAGCAAACTACCTTCCTAAGCTAGAGAAGTCAAACTTCACTGCCATCCTATGATTCTGGATCTAATTACATCAAAGAATGAACAATTTCTACACTACTTGCTAAAAATAGCAAATTCGCCTTGACTATATTTAATGCATAAACCATACTCTTGACAAAAGAGATCTCCAGCATATTTTCGAATTGATACTGATGTGAGTCATCTTGGGATAGCTGGAGACAAATCTTGGAGTGATATGAGCACTGACAAAGCTCCCTGTCATCTTTGCGTAGCGAGCTGCTATAACACGTTGTGTAATTGCTACCTACAACAGTTGCGTAGCGAGTTGTTGTAAGATGTTGTGTAACTGCAACCTACAATAGTTGTGTAGCGAGATTTACACAGTGTGGTGGATTTCTTCAGTAAACTTCATTTAGGAGGTGGCTACAACATTTCTAGAGGCTGCAAATCCCTACTATATCATTTACCAATCATTACCCAATGTCCTCTAACCTCCTATGTGCTTACAGCACTTGCGTAGCGTGAGATCGCTACGCAAGTTCTGTATAATGCAATTTTCCAACAAAACTCAAAATAGTTTATGGTGTTAATCAAAAAGCAAAATTGTGATAACATGAACTCTATATCTCAGTCACCTCTGCCAGTAGGTCCAACTTCCCCCTAGCTTCATCATCAACCTTCATCCTTTTCTTGAGAGACCTATTTGCTTTTCTCAATGACAAGTTTTGTCTCTTTAAATCTCCCACTTGTCTAAACAGCAGTGCATTTCTTCTCAGCTTTGACTGGGCATTTGTGAGGGTTGCACAGGCATTTTTTATGCCTAGTCCACATTCCTGAAGGTGTCTCTCAATTTTTAGTTCTGAGGTTCTTTTCTCTTCCCTCAGCTGAATAATTAGATCTTGAGCCTCCCTCGGCTATTTATTTAGCCAATTGACAGTTTTCTCACCCTCTCTAGGTCAAGTATGAATCTTCTCAACTGATGCAAGATGGCCATGTGCTTGTGTTTCCTCAACAAGCTTGTAATCAAAGGTTATCTTTCTGGCTGAGGATCTTGTTAAGGGGGGTGAAGGTTTAATCAAATCCACAATCTTAGGACTTGGCCTGCTTTCCTTCTCTTTAGAACCTTCTAGAACCTTTGAAACTGATTCCCTCTTTGAACCTATTGCATCTTATGGAGTTTGAATATGAGAAACTCTCTCGGCCAATTTTCTCTTCATCTCCTTGTTATCATGAAAAGACTGAGCTATGACATGTTTAGCTTCTTTAAGCTGATCTTGAAGCTCTTTGATCACTTGATCTTTCTCTTCTAACTGCACTTGATCTTCATCCATTTCTTGAGTTGAGTGTTCAACAGACTGTGTATGCAGGGCAGGTGCAAGTAGTCTTTTGGCAGCTGACCTTGTGATTGGGTTGCTTACCTTTGGTGTTTCCTCCACCTCATCAGCAAACTGTAGCCTTCTACCCTTCTTCTTAGCTGGCTGGCTTGGTGAAGAATCCTCTATTTCCTTTCCTTTCCTTCTGCCCTGTTCTGCAGACCCTTTCTCTTTTCCACTTGAATCTTTAGAAACCATTTTCTCTGCAGATAAGGGGGTGTCTACTTTGGGGTCTAAGGGGATGTTTGTTGAGGCCAAGAAAGAGTCCCAGTCTCTCTTTGATTTCTTCAGTTCTTCCACCACTAGCAACTTAACCAAGGAGAAATGAAACAAACTAGACTTAAGTTGATCAACCCTAGCTTGTACCCTGTCTGCCATTTTTCCTAAACTTTTGTAAAGGTAGAAAGGTAAATTTAAAGGGTTCTTCCCTGTGAAATGCATCAGAAGCCTTATGTGATAAAGGTATACCCTATCAAATCTTCCCTCACAAGTGAAATATCGTTGGACCACTCTTAACAATTTTTCATAATGCTCCAGTATGCATTCTCTTGGAATAGTGGTACCAAACCTCTGCTTTTTGTACTTAGGTTTCAGGAAATCAGAATAGAAAATTGGATCAAGAGGCATACCTTTAAACCACTTCTCCCCCTGGATTGGAATCTCAATTACAGCAGCCACTGCGTCCTCTAATACCTGGAAGGTAATGTCAGCAACCCTTGTCTGGACACCATTGAAATTGAGGGCAAAGTCCTTTGTTACCTGCGCATTATATCCTTGAATCTTCTCACAAAACCTTATGCAACCAGCTTGCTCAAATGAAACCCTAAATGCAGGATCAGAATTGACCAACTTCAAGCTATGTGGCTCACATCTCAACACACTGCCTCCTTTATTGTATTTCTTTTTCTCCTAAGTGGCCATGCTTCAGATGTAGGCTAACACTGTGACTGGTAAAGACAAGGAGGCTCAAGGGCTAAAAACTCTGATAAGGCACTTTACACAGCGAAAAGCAAGACTAGGGTTTACTCAATTATGTCATATAGACTCATTCAATATGATAAACAAGCTTTAAATCACAGGTTTATAGGCGTTGGACACTTGCTAGACACAAAACAGAAGCTTTCAACCTTTGCGCAGCGAAAAACAGAGGAACAGGGGATGCGTAACGTGCGAGTACTGTGTGGAGATTGCGTAGCAGGTATGCAGAGTTTGCGTAGCGAGCGAGGTATTTCGATTTGTTGGAGAACAAAGATCTAACTGATGACATAGGGTGTCTGTAATGAAAAATGGAAGGGGAGAGATATGCATGAGTTGAGCAAAGACGATTTAAAATGCGATTTGATTGTTTTGGAGTGATATGACAGTTTGTGTAGCGCCCAGGAACTTGCGCAACGTGTGTACTTCTTCTGCAGACCAAGTACAAAACCACTTTGAAAGATATCGAATATGCCATAATAACTTTTGATGACTCTTTCTTTCATAATGTGTCATAATGTGCCATGATATCCACAAAAATCATTCCACCTAGACTTATGACTTGACTCTTATATTTCATTTGATCAATGACCCAAGGACCTTGAAACATCTCATGAGACACAACTCTTTGAAAACACACACACTCAATGACTCAATTAGGAATGCCTTGGTCTTCCCAAGACCAAGGCATGACTTTGCAAACTCTAGACAAGCCTATAACCCTACCTTGAAAATAATGATACTAACACAAGAGATTCTTCTTCAGAGTATCCAAGGTCAAGGGCGCTTCACTTCAATGGATTTGGCAACAAGAGGAAGAGGTGCATTGGTCTTGGGCGCATTTCTTCCTGGTTCCTTTGGCAAGTCTCGAGAGGAGCTTGCTTTGTATACAGGTTCCATCATATTGTATTTGTTGTATCTCATGCTTTAGACACCACTTATATATACTTCCATTCCAAACTGGTTTTCCCCGAGGAGGGGTTTTATCCAGGGTCATGTTGACCAAAAATACATGTTTTCATTTCATGTATGCTTAGAGTGTAGATCATCTTGTGTTGTTAATATCTAGAGGAAGTGTTACTTGTTTTGAGATTTATTGCATGTGTTAACCACCAGTTAGAAAACACTTGCAAGGGCACCGCAAAGAACACTTAACCTACAAAAACTATGGGTGGAAAGTTACTAAATTGTTTGTTGTCCTAAAACAGCAAAGGACAGTTTTGAAGATTGAAACTTAGAGCCAATCTCAAGGTCAAAGATAGACTTTAGTTGGCAACCTCATAGGACCTTAGTTTTCTTCAGAGTGTATGGCCTTGAACCTTCGAACCGATCTCAAACATATCGGTTGATCTCCCCAAGGGAGAAGGCCAAGAGGAGGCCCGAGGTCTCACCACCCTAAGGTCTGAAGTATTTTGGAACTCGGACTGTCGTTTGTTGCATCGATCTGATGGAAGGGCATGGAAGTATGAGGTGATCTCCACGGTTTGTCTCGGGTGGGGGGGGCATGAAAGAGTTGGGATCTATGACTAAGAATATCCCTGGTGAAAAGAGCTAGGCTCCTCTGATCTTGATATCGGAAGAAAGTAGAGAGGGAGCCCCCTGAGTCCCTGTAGAGGCAGTAGTAATGTCCTCTAATCTCATCATATACGGGGCACAGAAAAATGAGGTGCCTCTCTGTCTCTAGCTCCTGTAGGTGACACAACTGGTAGATCCTATCAGAACGTGGGATATGATGATCAATCTCCACTCGGAGTCGATTAGAACCCACCCAGAGCTGTCCCAGAGGGATCCTGAGTGAATGCATCCAATGTCTGTAAGTGTATGGGGGGCGGGCAATGATACCATCCCGCAGCTCCAAAAAGTTCTCTAAGTAGAAAGACATCTTCGAGCCTAGGCTCGTCGAGGGTGAGATCCAAGTGACCTGAAAATATAATCTGTATATGTCCTCTCTGATGTCACGGTTCACAATCTGTCTAGGTGGCAAGAGATGGAATGGTGCATCTAAGGAGTACCTTAAGGGGGGAATGCGCTCTAGGGATATGGTCATCAACTGGAGAAGCTGGTACGCCTATGAAAACCAACCTCGTGCGTGGGTTGTGGAGTGATCTGAGGCGAGGGCCTCTGAGGAGCGAAGTGCAAGATAGGGGTATCGCTCTCTCCTAGTAGCAGAGTCCCTGAAAGATATGACTCTATGAATGAAGGAGATCAAGCAAAAGATAACCTCAAGGTGAAATGGTTGGACACCAAACTCTGGATGAATAATGGATTGTGGAACTGTACGTTTGCATCTGATGATGCACCTGAGAAGCAAGGTTTGAACTCTCTCCAACCGAGCCCAATCTGTCTATATCAAGCTCGATCCCCAAATCTCTGAGCCATAGAGTATTGTGGGTCTAATAATCGCCTCCATGAGGTAGAGTTTGGATGAAATGTCCTGAAACTAACCTTGGAAGCACTATCTCTCAATGAGGGCTAGGGACCTGTTACCCCCCCAGGCTATAGGGGTAACTAAGGAGATCATGTCCTGAGGCCCACAGGTAGAAGACATGGAGTGTCGAGAGTCAAATTGACCAACAAAGCGCATAGGGTCCCACCTATTCGTGTTGATCACCACTCATCGGTAGAGCAGCGTCCACTACATCGGCTTGGTCCCAGAGGGCAGCAGGTCTTGCTTCATGAGGTAACAAGTCTGGTGTCATGGTAAGTGTCACTTTAATATTTGAAGCATTTGAACATGTTGCAAAGAATCCTTTCTTGATTATGGAACGTTTGCTTGGAAATTATACCTTTTGCCTAATTTCACCTGGGTGGTTGTCATTGTGTCCTAGCAAGTTAGTCACTCTCGGGAAAGGGGTTGCTACTGGATAGTTCCTTGAAAGGCCATCATACCATTCCCATTCATACTTGCCATTTTCCACACTTCTTCCCCTCTGTCTCCTCATCTTTTGGGTGTTCGGATTCGTTGACCTCAAGAAGGGATTGTACCTCATTTCATGAGAAGAAGGGGCTAAAGGCCTAGACGTGTTGTAGCAGGCAAAAGATAAAAGTCAATATTATCCTTCTAGATGCTCGCCATAAGGTTTTGAGAACAATAAAATGCTCCTCCAAAAAACTAAAGAACCTGCAAAATAAATCACATAATTAATAAATGTCCCACTTGTTGAGGAAATGCATTTTGCGGTGTCCCCTACTTTCCATTACGTATGGCACTTTGTGTGTTTCTAACTTGAAGTGGCATTGTGGTACTCTTTACTTTCCAGTGCACATAGTACTCAATGTTTTCGACCTTAATCAATTAATGGCAATAAAAGGGCTTGAAAAATTTTGCAGCGCGGATGAAGGGCAACACACCCTCTACAAAGGCACCCATAAATGAGACAATACAAACCCTTGTATGTCAAAAACCCCATGCCTAGAAGTCTTACCCCAAATCCACCTCACACTCACTACATGACTTAAATGGGATCTTCTTGGGAAACATCCTTTGACTTGGGGATTGGCCTACCCAATAGGGCACCATGACACCCCTCTCATACCTAAATTAGGCAAAGTTTACAAGGTCTTTGAGCATTTGTTTAATTTGAAAAGGGGGTTTTGATGCATATGTTTGGGTGGTTCTCTTATTAGATGTCGCTTACTTGGCATGATTCATATGACTTGTGGACCCTTGGAGGGCATACTTGTTTGTCTTTGCAAGACCTTGCCCATAGGATGGATGCTAGACCCCATGTCTGGGGCATCATTTGAGGATGAGCGTTGCACTTTGATGAAGGAGGATGTTGCCTTTGGAGGCAATTTGGCATGGCTAGAGGATGAGACTCCACCCTTTTCCACTTGAACATTGACCTTTGGAAGCCTATACTTCACCCTCCTAGCCCTTGACGTCACCTAGGGGCTAGGGTTTGATGGATCTAATTGGTGGATTGATGGAGGAGGCACTAGCATGGACATTGGCACATGGGAGAGTGACATATGGCCTTTGGAGGCCCAACGTTCCACATTTTCAGCCTTGACATCATTCCCATGAGCCTAGCGTTGGTATCCCCTACCCTAGGGATAACTAAGGAGATCACGTCTCGAGGCCCATAGGTCCTAGACATGGAGTAACGAGAGTCGAACAACTTGAGCATGGCCCCGGAGGGCCCCTCTTTTCTTTAGTGCAGTCCATTTATCAGCAGCAGCGGTATCCATCCCACCAGCCTGTTCCTGAAGTAGCAATAAGTCTTGCTCCATATGGTAATGAGTCTGGGTATCATGGTATGTGTCACTCTGATTCTTGAAGCACTTGAATATGTTGCATTGAATTCTCCTTCATTTCATAACGTTTGCTTGGAACTTATGCTCTTTGACTTGCTCATACCTGGAAGGGTGACATGGTGCCCTAGTAAGTTGATCTCCCTTTAGGATGGGTTGCCACTGAGTGGGTCCGTGAAAGATCATCGTTTGTTCCCTCCATACTTACCACTTTTCGTCTTTATTCTTCTCATCTCCCCTACCTTTGTTTGGGCATTGGGATTGGCCACGCTAGGAAGGGTTGTACCTTACCTTGTGGGAAGAAGGGGCTAAAGGCCCAAAGGGTAAAAGTAGCTAGCAAGAGTTAAAAGCCAATATTGAAACCTTTGAGATGTTTCGCTCAAGGCTTCCCGAGAAAGCAGTAAAAATCTTCTTAGTAAGAAAAGGGAACCCATAAGATACATAAACAATCAAGGTACTAGTTGGTGGATAGGAGGTCTCATCACGAGCCGGCCTATTGTGACCATGGGCATGTAGCAGTATGACACTACCACGTATCTGGTCACCAAACTAGGGTAGTGGCTCTTGGTGGCATAGCCAAGAGAAAGGGGGTCCCATCACGAGCCAACCTTCTCATTTCATAAAAATGTTTGTGGATAACGTTGTCACCTCTAGTCATCAAGCTAGGACAGTGGCCCTCAACTTTTCCCTTGAAGCACAAAAGAAAAAGATCAAAAGAACTAAAGCTAAGAATAAAAGGCAATGAATAGACTAGGAAACAATTGCATTTATGACAAGGTGCAGCTCGCACTCTACAAAGGCACCCACAGGTAAGACTTACATTTCCCTATTATTACTGCACCCCATGCCCAAACACTTACCCCATGCCACCTCATACACTTACATGACTTGGATTAGCTCCCACCTGTGAAACACCCCAAACTTAAGGGAGGTTAGCCCAATAGGACACTTTAAGACCTTCTCCAAACCTAACTTGTCAAATTGCATAACGTCTTTGAGCATTTGTCTGGGTTAAGGGGGATTTGATGCACATGTTTGGGTAATTTAATTGTTGGATGTGATTTACATGCTATGATTCATGTGACTTATGAACCCCTAGAGGGCGTACTTATTGTTGTTGCAGGACATTGCTCGGTGGACAGGTACACATGAGGGAATGATTAGCTCGGACCTTTGTGAGGGCTTAAAGCCCACAGATGGATGTTGCAACCCCAGCCAGGGGTAAGAAGAAACTGAAGATTTGCACCAGGCAAAAGGACTTTGCCTTTGGAGGCACCCTGGCAGACCTAGACCCAGGGGGATCTTGCTCTTCCACATAGACATTGGCTCTTAAAGGCCCAGGACGTCACCATCATGACCGTGGACGTCATCCAGAGCTAGGGTTTTTGTTTTGGAGGCATTTATGAGCCTAGTGGCACGTGTGGGCTTCATCTGGGGCCTTTGGAGGCCAAGCGCCCTACCTTTTAGGCTCAACGTTCCACCTTAGGGCCTCAATGTCACCCTAGAAGGGCATGACGTTACCCTTGGAGGTGTCTTTAGATGCTAATTAATTTTATTTATGTCAAAATTGAATTTATTTGTAAATTGGCCAGGTCAGCCTTATTTTGACCTAAACTTAATTAAAGGTCACCGGTTTTGTATAAATAAACACAAAATACATTCATTTTTACATCAGAACTCCTCACACAAGAGGAAGAGGACTGAAATTTGAGCCCTACTTAGGGTTTATTGGCTGAAATTGTGATGTGCACCTCTCTTTTGGAGTCTTCTACTTGCAACTTGGATCAATTTTGGTGAAGTCAAATGGTAATCTAGTGTTTTCATGCATGATTATTCTTGGTGAAGTAAGTAAATCTACTTTTTGTCATTACTTTTGAATGCTTATGGTATATTTGCTTGTTAATGATAAAGATTATGAAATTGCATGCTTGATAAACCCTAGAAGTGAAGAACTTAAGTTACTATTTATTCACTTTGTATTTGCTAGACTTAGCCTAATTGGTTTATATTGACAAGCCTCTAAAGCCCTAAAGTGATAGCTCTTTAGAGGTCTTGATCAATTGTAATTGCATTTAAATATTTCTTCAACTATCTAAGGAGGAGGAAAACTGCCCTAGAAGTGCCTACTCTCTAGTAGCTCACCTCCCCAAAGGTTGAATCTCAAGAAGACTTAAGTTACTAGTCTTCTAAGATTCATCTTTTACTTGGATAACATAATCATATCGTCGCTTACTCCAAATGCATATCGCTGAACTTTTGACTCCATAACCCTTTAAAGGCACTAGTCCTCACACTCCTTTGTAGAGAGATCAAACCAACACTCAAACCTTGAACTTTCTAGCTTTCACTAACTAAAACTAACCCTAACTTAGCCTAGATAACTAATTTACTTGCTGTTGTTATAAATGTTTGCTACAGCCATCTAATTGCAGCAAATTTTCTGCATAAATTACATTTAATGCTAGCTAAACACTTCTAAACTAGCTTGTGACAACTGATTATCATTCTGCCTAGTAAAAGCTACATTTTCATTGTCTTTTCAAGCAATTTAGAAGCATATTTCTTGCAGCGGTTATAAAATACTTATTGCTGTTGTAAACTTTCATCTTGCTGCATTTTTATATCAGCCAGCATATATTTCAAAGGTTTATTGTCTTATTGAAGCACTAACATCATTTTGTACTTGAAACTACCATACTTTTGCTTTGTTGTCTTGTTCTGGGTAGGTACACTTCATCCATTACATTTGCTTCATCTCTTAAGACATAAAGACCTTTTGACTCGAGTGACCAGTGAGAGGGGGATAGTTTTGCATCCTTGCTTTAGTTTCATCAGCCCTTTAGGTCACTAGGGACGTCTCCCTTGGGGTAATCTTAACATACTCCTAAACAGAAAGGGATTTCCTATTAAGGTGATAGTGATAGGTCACCCCCTTGTTATGCCAATATTGTTTCACTTGCCTTGGGCTTTGGGTAAGTACAGATTGTGCTATAACAGACGCCATTCCCATGAGCCTAGCGTCACCCTACTAGGGCATGACGTCACCCTCTTTAGGGCTTTATTTTATGTAAAATTTAATTTTGTAAATTGAAAGGATAATTTGAAGGCATTCACCCTCTTCTATTTTTGTGTTGACAATTGTAAGTGGACAAATAGGTCAAGGAGGTTCCATATAAATAAACCTCCTTGACATTTCATTTTATCATCACAACTTTCTCACACATGTGAGGTATAAGTCTGAAATTTTCGCCCTATTTGGCTATCTCTCTCTTCTACACTCATGCAACTTGCTTGGAGGATCATTTGTGAATGCATTTTGCTGATTTTTAGATGGAATTTCTGCAATTAGGGTTTATTCTTGTCATATCTTGGTGAAGTAAGTAAATTTCTGCAATTTCATTTCATGTTATTGAATGTTTTATGGTAAATTTTACTTGTTCATATTGAAGATTTTGCTTGGTAAAACCCTAAGAGAGGAGAATAAGTGCTTCCTCCTCTCATAAGGTTAATTGTATCGACAAATTTGTGAAGGAAATCCTACCTAGGGTTAGACTCCTTAAGCCCTAAAGTGCTAGCACTTTAGGAGTTTGATTCTAGACTCTTGATTGTGACATAATTAAAAAACTTAAGAAGGGAGAAAAGGTTGTTAGAGCCCAAAAGTGTTTGCACTCTAGCAATCCTTCTCTTTAAGGCTTGAAACCTAAACCCTTAATGTGCTAGCACCTTAGATTTCAAGCCCTACCTCTTTGATCTTGCTACTATCATCTCCAAAACATAGTGTATTATTGTTGTGAAAGAGTCCATAGCCCTAAGGCACTAATCATTTAAGCTCTCTTGTGGTGAAAGTGATCAACAAACTCTAAATTCTCATTCTCTCCAGAGTTCTACTAACTTTACTAACTCTAACTTTTGAGCTAATTCACTAATATACTTGTTGTTGTTGCAAAAGTTTGCTACAGCCATCTTAACATACACTAATTTGTTGCATACATTGTTGTAATAGTGGTCAAACATACTCATAAATTGCATATAACAATTGGTTGATGTTCTATTGAGTAAATGCTAAGTATTCATGTTAAATTGTTGTAATTCTAAGAATTGGTGATCCTGTGTTGAGCTTGGCACAATTACAAATCCTGCGATAACATGACCCGTACTCTTTGTTGACTCGGGGTTGGAGGGCTTGCCGCATACCAAAACGAGGCCCTGTGAATTGGACCCCCAGGTAAGTGTAAGTTGTGCTGACCTCAATCTCTTCCCCCCTGAAGTAGAAGTGTAAGTCTGTGAGAGGGTGCTTTAAAGCATTGAAGATCATGACCTTGGTTTTACCCAAGTTGACCATCAACTGTCAAAGGTCACAAAAACTGGTTAGGGCGTTAATCTACCTCTGTAGTCCCTCGGGAGTAGAGGCCAACAAGATCAGATCATCAGCGAAAAGGAGCAGGGAGATCAACACCTGATGAAGGAGACAGCCATCACCATCCTGGATATGGTCGTGGAGGAAAGACTCTAGCTCATCAATATAGATTCCAAAAAGAGTCGGTGAGAGTGGGCATCCCTGCTTCACCACAATGGTACTCTGGATGAAGTCGGAGAGGCTGTGAGCCCACCTGAGACGTCCCAAAACTGACTCATATAGTCTCATGATGGCTGCTAGGAGGGTCTCGGATATGTTGATGTCTCAAAGTCTCTAGAATAAAGCTCCCATGGAACTGTGTCAAAAGCTTTTGGGAAGTCTACAAAACAGCAGTAAACCCTCGAGGAGCGATGATGAGCCTTCTCAATAATGGCTCCGAGTGTGAAGATGTGATCAGTCGTCTAGTAATCCGGGCAAAAACCGGCCTGTCTCTTAGCTTTGAGATGACGACTCTCCCTTATCTTATCTTATCGTATCTTATCTTTGGAGCAATTTCACAAATGTCCTCTGAAATGTCAAGACAGAATTTTCAAGAAGCCAAAAATTCCCAATACTAAATCTTGATAAAAACTACTATACTGCAACTTGATTGTTCTGGTGTGGATGATAACACATGGTGTTTGAGCATAATTTTGGAATGTCTCCATTATGCCTTCATGTTGGAAACTATGGAAAATCGATCATCCTAATTGCATTGCTCTGTAGGTGGCAGGCATTTCTGGTCTGAGTTGCAATATATTATTGTCTTTGCATCAGATTGAGAATGGCACTGCTCATCAGATTCTTACTTAGAATGAGTTTGAAACAGATCATATCCATAATTAGATTCTTTTACATGTGAGCAACTACTGAATATCACCAGTTGTTAACAGGAAATCCTAAAAAACTGAAGACTAGATGAAACAACAAACATCTTCAGAAGATTGGACAATACAGGATTTTAAAGAACTAAAGCAAGCACTATGAGAAGGGAAATGTATACAAGCTGAAGAAATCTGAAAAACAACAACGGCTTACAGACAAATACGGACTACTGACATTAAGAACAAAGCCTGCAAATTTAAGTCTTGTTGGCAGAAAGACAGAAAAGTGACCTAATAATGCAACAGCATCACCTCCACCCTCCTTAACCACCGCCACCTTTCCTGTAGCATGATCCCCATTAGGTATAGATGCCATGCTTACTTTATCATCGAACCACATTATTGAACCATTGTGGCCAGCTACATGATTAGCATGCTTTGCAAGCATAGCATCCCTGTTGGCATAAATAGATCTTGGCACATATACAACGTTACCATACATTTCTGATATTAGATTGTATCCTGTTAGGATTTCAGGTTGCTCTCCTCGTAGAAGCAGGTGAGACTTCATGCCTCGCTCTGCACAAGCAACAGCTGCCAGCAAACATTCTATAGATTTTACTTATATGCCACCACTTCAATGAAATTGTAAAATTGAATTTGGTATTTTCACATTTGATGAAAGTAAGCAAAAATTTTAACTCTTATTCCAGAATGCATACCTACTGCTGCAGAATGAGCACTTTGACACCCTCCACATGTAACCTACATTGTGTAGTAAAAATACCAATGACATTAGTTTTAGAAGTAAGGATTTATCAATTACCAGTATTATTTTCATCAAGTTTACTGTTTTTCTCTCTCAATGATAAATTCCAGGTTCAACAGATTGGCAGGGTTGTGACAGAATAAGATATGAATATAAGATGAATGGGTGTGTAGGGCAGCGGGCCTGTCCTCTTCTCACAGCATGTAGAGGTGAGTTAGCAGGCTTTAACAGTTCACCCTCTCCTTGTGAACTCAGATCATATATACGAAGGGAGGGCGATTTGGAGCATGTCCCAGGTCACTGGAACCACCATACAGAGTTCTCAAAGCGGCTGATCTAGACCCCCCAAGCCAATGTCTCCTTGTGAGCTTGGATTGGATTTATAAAGAGGGTGATTTGGAACATGGCCCAGGTCATTACGACTACAATACAGAGTCCTCAAAGTGTCTAGTGTGGACCTCCCAATCTACGAGTGTCTAATAAGTAGAGAGTTACATTTCAGCCCTGAGCCTCATCAGCTCAAAACCAAAATCAAAGATGATAGTATAAGATACTTAAAACTTGCAATGCATTAAATTTAGATATTTAACAATAAGACCATAGATAACTACAAAATATTCAAGACCTTTAACAGATAATAACCAAATACCTTAAGTCAAAATCTGCAGGATTGACTTCTCACCACATCGGTCACCAAATGAGATTCCATAAGTGGCAGCAATGCATCAAGCTTCCTTGTCTTGTTCCCACTTATAAGAGGGTGAAGCAAATCATCTCTAATTACATAGAAAGAACTACCCCCAAGTCTGGCTTCTTTCAATTCCTCCCCAAGAGATGGGCAAAGATTGGAAGCGAACGAACACATATTATAAGTTCCTCCAGATGATTCTGTTCCAGGGGACACCACTATCTCATGTACTTTACTATGCGGACTGCTGAGGGCCCATTTTCTATCAAGAATATGTGGAAGGACACTTTCTTCATATTGTCTCCCAGTGAAATTTCCCTGAAACAAGCAAAACAAATATTTGTGAAACTCAGTAAAGTCATGATTCGTATTGAATTTTTTGAAATAATTATTTTCCTTTGTCTCTATGTTTTGCAGTTGGTTCAAATCTGGAAATCGCATCTCAATTAATTAGACCACAAGGCAGAAGCAATTAGCAAAGATAAAAGAAAGCCCCTGAACAGATGGATGAGCCGCATGGTGATATTAAGATTAAAGATATCACTTGATAAATTTAGTGTGGATGGCTGGAACTGGGAGTAGTGTGATTCGCAGAACATAAATGTGTTCTTTAATGAAGGGTAGCAAGGATAATACCAACCAAATCTCAAAGGCATTCAAGATAGAATGAGGCAAATTGCAATTGAAATAGGCTAAGGGTAATCCATAATGATGTTAAACAGGATTTCAAACTAAAATTGAGAAAGGGCCCAATGGAATCTGAAGAATAATTCAAATTAAATGCTGCTGGAAATTCAAAGAATTTGAATTTATTTAGTGGAGAGCTCAAGAAATGGTTCAAGTAGCAATAACAAAGACTCAACGTGTTTAAAAGAAACTAAATTGTGGTTCAATCTGGCACCATATCAAATATGTACAAGATATGATTTCAGGTATGGAGATTGAAAATGGATTTAAAGGGAAATATGGTAGGAACAAAAAACCAATCAGATCTTATACTGGCTGGACTAAAGGAAACTACCAAGGGGAAAGAAATGTCATTACAACAAGTACATAGTCAATAACCTGCTCAAGTGGAGCACCCAATAAAGAGAATTAATCTTCCCCTAAAGATGAGTGTTGCTAGGGTTTAGATTCTTGAATCTTGGCGTTTCCCTAGTTTAAAGGAAGACATAGGCACTCAAAAGGGGTCCCAAGTTCTCTTTCCATAGCCAAGTCTCTCTTCAAAAACTTGGAGCAACTATGATTTGCTGCAGCAAGTAGCACTTTAATTCTGAGAAGAGGCTGCAACAAGAATTTGAAATTTACAAGGGTCAGCAGAAGAATTGATGGAACCAAATCTCACACAAATTCTGAAATAGCCTCCTCACAAGTACACTAGGAAGAGATAGGTCTGGTGTGCTAGAAAGAGATTGCAAAAGCCAAGCACAAGTGCTGTAAACAAAAACACACAAGTGTGCCCAAGAGAAAAATGCCAAAATTAAGTGCCCTAGGCTTATAACACTAACTATTTCAGATCAAAAGGATCACAAGATGAGATGATCCAAATTAGAGCTTGAGTTGTGTATTTGTAAACAAATCAAGCAAGGCGTCCCTTCAAGAGAGGGAGGCATCCCTTCAAGACAGGGTTATGGGCCCACAAAACAAGGGCACACACACAAAGAGGATTATAAAACCTACATATCAAGTTTGACTAGGTTGCCTTTAACCATAAACCTAGTATACAATAAATGAAATAAAATATAGTCTTAGCCAAAATTACAAGTGCATAAAGATACATACGAATATGGACAGTGGCCACATGTACAGATTACGCCAATAATTCCAACAAAGAAAAATTAGTGTTAGCTCAGACTTGGTCATGAGAAGGGAGGCTTGCATTTTGTAGATATTGAAATTCAACACATGAAACAAGAATGAAGAACAAAATGAAAAGAGCTGTGCTTATCTCACATATAATTTGGGGAGGTTCACTACATGCATTCAATGGGAACAAGCAAACAATCATCTATGAAGAAATGACCCAAAAACAAGATACAAGACTTTAGAGTATAGCCAAAAAAACTGGGCCCATTCTTCAATCTGCAAATATTGCATTCATAAAATGAAATAAAAACTAGAAATCTAAGCCATGACACTCCAACAAATAAGAGGGAGCTTTTGAAAATTAAAAGCCATATATATAACTTATAAGCTTCCTTTCTAATTTGTAATTCACAAGTCAAAGAAGTGATTAAGCATTCTACCAAATACTTGAC
Source organism: Picea engelmannii (assembly GCA_009831015.1). NCBI lineage: Eukaryota > Viridiplantae > Streptophyta > Pinopsida > Pinales > Pinaceae > Picea > Picea engelmannii. Next base: position 970,983 of record ML780120.1, read on the forward strand.
TTCCCTTTATGACAAGGCCTACTTATGAACTGAGAAAAGTTACAATGAGGCCATCATAAGGTCCCAGCTACATGTATGTTTCCATAAAATACAAACAAGTATCATTTACAACTGGCACCATAAGGCCCCAGCTACATGCATGTTTCCATGAAATGCAAACAAATATCATTTACAATATTGATGTGAAAAATATTAGTGTTGGACACGTAATCCCTTGTGGTTGTGTTACTTGTAACAGTAATGTAAATACGAAGCATCTTAGGTGATAGGAACGGTCACCCGTTGGGGCAGACCAAGAGTCATTTAATTATGTATATATGCACCTATCATACTAATGCAAAACACATCAAGTGTGGAGTTAATTTTCTGCCATCCCTGGCCTGACAATTAGTTTGCCACAGAAGATATACAATATAACTTATAAGCTATATTACTATAATTTGAGATTGTTATCCCAGGTTGTTGTCACCAAATTAAATTTTGTCTTTTAGTCTATTTTATTTGATCTTTGGCATTGTCATATAAGTACATGTAGTCAATAAAATTATGATGTGCTTGAATTATGTAATCACTCCCTGAGTTGTATAAAGGGATCATAAAGTAAGTTAGGGTATCATCATCAAAAGATCTTGATAGGAAGTCCTCATTATGAAGCCAAGATTCCTGATTATTTCAGGGTGGACAATTGCTTCTCTAACTATGGCATGCATACAGACTTGTCATGTATAAGATCCTCCCTCGACATTTTCCAAATGGAGGCACAAGTGGAGGAAACATTGTTGGTATAGTTCTTGATCCACTCTGTTGATTACTTGTACAAATGTATAGAGTCTAGACTGTTGTGTCGACTAAACATAATAATGATATGCTGTATGTTCTCATAAATATTGTTATTTATGCTCTCGATCATGTGCACACACATGCTCTCTGTTCACCATGTTTGATTTTCATTACACTAAACTTGTAGTTGCGGGGAATTCATGTTCAACATTTTGGTGCCATTTTCAGGTTTAGAATTTGACAATAAGGTTCCTAGTTCTGTCTGGTTGGTGACAACACACAAGACTGTGACATATATGGAAGTCACATGGTGTTCAAAGATGTGTGCTTAGCAAATTCATGGCTCTTGGACTTAAGGAGGTGAACCATGTGCAGCCATGTACCCAGCTTCCTTGGACTGCAGGGTATTTCAATCACCTCAACTGACACACAATTCTCTGTGTTACCGCTCAAACTCTCACCAAGGGAAAGTCCCGCCCTACAAGGGAGAGCTTGGGGCAACGGATAGGCAAGCCGCCCACTGTCACCTTAGCGGCCTTACCTCTACACTTCTAGGCTAGGGTTTCTAACCTAAGTAGGCTTTTCCTATGGGGGTCAAACTAGGTCCTATCGTTGTATTGACTTGCATAGTTTTTAAACTCGGACTCGGACTTCGACTCAACACCTATCAACTCGATCTTTGTGTAATGTCCCCACTTTGGGACATCATCACAGGGCAGAGACTTATGATGACTAGAGTAGCCAGATGGATGTTATAGCGAGTACAGGGGTATTTGAGAGGCATTGTGGGGTCTAGTTGGCATTTATCATCATATTCCATCATTATGAGCCATTCCGCACAGGTTGACTTTGGTTTCGTTCCATTCCGACAATTTCCATGATTTTGACTATTTTGAGCTATAAGTTAATTAAAATCACTGAAGAGGGCATTTTGGGCGCATTACTTGGAGGAACCTCTCAGTGTAATAGCTCATTGGAATCGGGAGGAGTAGCACTACAGGATGGGATGGCTAGAAGTGACTTTCAGTGGCCAGGGAAGCCACAAGGAGAGATAAGGAGATTTTCAGAGGTAAAAAGGTTA
>ML780120.1:973495-983909 GCA_009831015.1 Picea engelmannii
GCTGAATTATCTAGGGTTTCAGTCATCCAGTGGGGTGCACCATTCAGTGGGGGATTTCAGATCTACAGAGATTGAGAGGGATCTTGGAGATTCGGTCACCTAGGTTGTTCTTACCATCACCCGATCTATCAGTTGGCATATTTCTTAGGGTGATTGGACACCTTTGGCAGCAGGGCCGAGTTATTGAGGGTTTCAACCTTCTATTGGAGCATGGCATTCTTCAGCTGGAGTGTTTGGCATTCAGATCTGTTTGTATTGATCTTCATTTCTTATTCAGCATTTGGAGGTATCGTTTGTATTAGCGGGAGCATTTTGTAGCATCTCTTATCTATTGTCTATCTTCTTGGCCATCTGTTGAGCATTCCAGATAGGCATCTTCATTGTAGCAGGTTTCTCTATTTTATGAATAAAGAAGAATTAAGATGTTTTGGCTTGTCTATCTTATTGCATATGGTTGAGGTATGTTCCATGGTTATCTCTTTCTGTTATTTGTTGCATACACACATATAAACACATCTAAAAAGTAGATCAGCAAAGTGTTTGACGAAATACCACAACCAGGAAAAAGTTTTTAAAAGACACCAAAACAGTGATGATCCTTGCATAATGGCTTGGGATCATTACACTTTGATCTTTGACTCGGACTCGAACCGATCTGATTTATATGACTCGGTTTACAAAAAAATACATAAAATAATTAAATTTTAATGAAAAAAATCATTTTAAAGATTCCAAATCATTAGAGAAAAAATATGCAGAGTTTGCTTATCTATATACCTTGTAAGGGTGAATATATCAAAATGGCACCAAGTGTAATACATATCAGCAATAAAATGCATAATCAATGAGGCTCTAAATGGCCTCTAGAGTCCATAAAACATGCTACAAGCTACTGGTCTAGTACATAATACATAGTAATAATCATTGATCAACTTGATCGATCATCAAACTCATCACCACTGCTAGAAATGGGTATATTTTTGTTAAGGCCGTGGCAGAGGAGTTCAACAATCAATACCACCAACATTGAGGTACATAAAGCACTTGGTGATTTTGATCCAAATACAAATGCAAAAATGGTCCAAATACAACAATATGTGCCACACGTGTGGGCTAGAGGGAGAGTGAGAATGTGTGCCCCTCAAAAACATCACCAACATCCCATCAAAAGAGTAAAAGATGAGCCAACTATGGTCCAAGGACCTCCAACATCCTCCAATAAACTCCCTCAAATCAAGGAATGGTCGAAAAGTGGAATAATGTCCTCAAAAGAGATGAGATCACCTCCACATGTGTGAGTCATCCAAGTGTATAAATCACCATGAGAGGCACGTGTGGGCTCCTCTATATGAAGGCTCCTCAAATAATCAACAATAAATAGTGCCACATCATCATAGGGTCCTAGCAACCATGTGTAACCACCTCTGTATCATGTAACCAATGTCTCCAATGCATTAAATACTTCTCACATGTGGTCCAAGGAGAGTTAATGACGCATGATTGTGAATGCAATGTCCAACTAACCAAGGAGAAGAGATGTGAGTGGTCCATGTGGCATGTGTGATGACATGGCATCCCTGTCAAGGCCCGATGCACTATCACGAATCCCAATGCAGTGACATGTATCCCAATGTGATACACGGATCCCAAGGCAAATATCATGGATCCCAATGTCTATAGATATGGTCATATATGACTCATGATTACATAGATCCCAACACAACATCACGGATCCCAAGGCAATGTACACATATCCCCATGCCCAATACCCACTTGAAGTGATGGATCTAGCCCCTTAGCAAGCCATTAATTGGTACCACTTGGTGACATCTCTTAACATAGAATAACAAATAGGGGTTAGTTTTAATACTTGTCTAAGTCTTACCACGGGGAACAATATTAACCCCTATACATGTGTCAAGTCCCAGGATAACCCATATTTCCTAAGTACCTAGGTGAAACATAGGCAAAGATGGATAATAATGATGAAAGGGAAAGAGAAATGAGTTCATGTGATGACCCTCAAAGTCTTAGACATGCACATGTATTTCTATTCATTTATTCATTCATCTAGCTTTCATGAGCTAGGATTTTTATACACAATAGCCTTTGAGAGGGAGCTTAGCATTGAGTTATACATCCTCGGCATTGTTTCTTACTACCCCTTTAAGCCTTTTCTTTAAGCCTTTTCTTTAAATGTTTAATTTATCGAACAAGTCCCTTTTATTTAGATATTTGTAGACAAACCAGGGACTAGGGGCATTGGCTTCTTAACGAGAGGGCATTGCTCAAGCTTCATATTTGGCTTTTGACTTTAGCTCTTCACCTCTTAGCCTTATTGGCTTTTTTTTTATTCGTGCTTTTATCAATTTGACCTTTCCTTTTCACATTTGAGAAATCATAAATGACCAAGATGCGATTTTTCATATGGATAGAATGAATGATATTGGGAAGGTGGAAAATGGCTAGCATAATTCCAATTAAGGAATCTAATCTGGGTTAACGAATTAGGGTTTTGGATGAGAGAATCATATATGTTATATTGTAAATGGTGAAGTTAATATAATGAAAGTTAGAGGTGCATCTCTAAACATTTTTGTTGGTTTTCCTAGTTAAGGGTTTCTAGGGTAAATTTCTAAGTATTGTGTGTGAATTGAAGGAATAATTCTTACTTGTGAATTATGAATAATGTCTAAAATATACAATTGCACAAATGTAATGAAGTAGACCAAGCTTAATGTCTACGTATGAGTGAAAGATGAGGATAAGGAGAGATATTAGGAGATATTGAGAGATGGTTATGGATATGATGTGATCTAATTGACTAATTAAGACTTAGTAGTTATGGTCACCTAATGTTATATAAAGGGACCATTTGTACAATAGAATGTACACACGATAACATTATGATGTAATATAGATTTTTCCCTTCGGGGGTTTCTTAGTGTAATTCACGGTGTCCCTTGCTTTGTATGTGTATTGTTGTTGATTACAATACCAACACTTGGTATCAAAGCATCGTTGCTCATGCTAATGTTACTCTAATTGTGAGGTATTAATGATGTTGTTTGTGTGAGAAGACTGGTTTACTATCTTCCTCAAGATAGAGATTGGGAAAGAAGTGTTGAGTTGACTGGTGTATGCATGTGTTGACTATGCGTGCCACTGCTTTAAGAACAAGCTGTGCAAGAGCCATATCTTCTGTTTGGTGTGGATGGCAATGTTTGATGCGAAGACTGGTTACTGGACGACAGCATAGACTGGCGTCGACAGCAGGATGGATTCCTCAATGCATATGGTGCTTGATGAAGCATATGGCATATTGCATATTTGTAAAAGATTATCTACAACAAGTATAGGGTGGATGCCATTGTGATGAAGTGAATTTTTATTTCCAGCGAATTGTTCACAGCAATAATCAAGAGAAATATGTTGATGAAGGGTAGATCTAACATTAAAAATGTGCAGAAGTCGCCTCAAAGAGAAGTTTGTGTGCTTGCAAAGAGTTGAAGATTGTATTGTTGGTAAAAACAATTCCAATGAGAGTAGTGTGGCTAAGAAAGTCATTGCATTGGCAAACTGTGACATTGTGTAGCCCGCGTGAAGGAAACTCATGTGGAGTAAACCTATGTCGAGAAGAATACGTTAGAGAGGAGTTGTCGTTGTTCAAAAGGAGAGCTTCCAGCATATGAGAGCATTAGCCGCAAGGCTTGGAAAAGGTAGCCGAAGAAGGCCACGTATTTGTTAGACTGTGGTATCATATAGTGAAGAGGAGGAATCCGTGGCAGTTTACGTCGGAATTATTTCTTACACGGACTGGATAAAATTGCAATGAACAAAGAAATGGAGAAATAATGCAACTTGAAAAGGGCTTACCATTCTAAAGTGAAATGGTTTGAACCAGACGTCAATTTCTTCAATGTTATAACCGTAAGTACAATTTGGAATCATCATGATGTTTTGTCCTTTCTTTGAAGCCACGTATTTCACATGAAAGAATAATGAATATTATTATAAAAAGGTGATACAAAATAAAGGTCTAAGCAACCAAGCTTGAAGGGAATGTCAATAATGGTAAAGTCACATTGGGATCCTCTCATAATTTTTCTTTAGGAAAAGGACACGTTGAAATTATGGATGCATGTAATGATTGAGGATGTAGTCCATTATTTTCAAAAGAAATTTGGAGAGAAAAAGTGAAAAGAGTATGTATGCCAAGTATAGAATATTTGAGCTAAAGTCGTGGTGAATTTTTAAGCTCAATAAACAGTTATTTATTTTTAAATGGTCATATATAAAATGTAAGGGGATAATTGGGAAAGAGAGGCCAAAGTCCAAGTTGAAGCTAAATTTCAAGAGTCATGAAGAAGTCATTGATGTGTAATTTGTTGTATAAGAAGAAGGGTGCATGATCGGTGTTACCCGACACCCCAACAAATTATGTCAAGTTAGGTTGAGAGTCTGGAGTCAAAGTAAAGAAAAGTTAAAGTCATTTAAATTGTCAATGTTAAATGTTAAGTCACGAAAAATCATGACATTAGTACATCAATTGAGTTTGTCAATCTAGTGTCATAGGTGTCTTGTTGGATGGAGACGTCCCTCCCAACAAGAAACATTTTCTATGCAGGTATTTTCATAGAAGAATCAAATGAAGAAGATTGAAGAAGACGAAAGAAGAAAGCAAAACAAGATGACAGAAGACAGAGAATGAAGAAGAAGACTCATGGGCATGAACAAAATAAACAAGAGGCAATACAATTTTGAAGAGCATCGAAACAAGGACAAGGAAAAAATTTTGAAGTAGGAAGAAGAATGAAGCAGCAAAAGGACCGAAGACTACAACAGCAAAAGAAGACAAAGAATGAAGAAGGAAGCAAAGCAAGGTAAATAAGTAGTATCGTGTGTTAAATAATTTGAGATGCATAGAGAATGGAATCCCTAAGAAGTTTGAAGATCCTCTTTGACAATGTTGTTTTGATGATGGAAACGAAGATGATATTGGTCCTATGTTTGTATAAGGGCTAGATTAGCCTAAAACGAAAGTTGAAATTGTATGTACCTGAGTGAAATGATGATGTAGGCCATGAAGAGGCACGTATACCCCCATAATTTTTGTTGTATGTTTGTGATAAACTTCATGACAGAGATAGGTTCGTGATCAGCCAGAAATCACTTGATGTAATGGTTTGTGGTGAGCTGAAACCACTTGAGAAATGTAATGGTTGAGGATAATCCACCAAATACCAAGTTGTACGAGTAAGCCAAAGCATACCCACAATGATGATTGATGATGATGCAGGGGGAGTAATAGGTACAGGTATGAAGAATTGTTGTTGAACCATGTACGAGAAAAAGCTTCCTAGAGAACCGGTGGATACAACGGCTAATGACCCATGTATTCCAGTGGATGGTAACTTTTTTATATGGACTTCAACACGCATGATATTTATATCTTGCAGGTACAAGATCCAATTATCAGGATAGAAGATGAAGATAAAGAGCACAAAAGAAGGAAATGAAAAATGGACCAATTCAAAGGATCAGTTGAACAGATTGAGGATGATGATTGCATATTAAATCACAAGTATTCCTTAAGGGGGAGTATGAAGGAATAATTCATACTTCTGAATTATGAATAATATCTAAATATATAATTGCACAAATGTAATGAAGTAGACCAAGCTTAATGTCTATGTATGAGTGAAAGATGACGATAAGAAGAGATACGAGGGATGAGGATCTCATGGATTGAGTTGAGAGATATAAGGAGATGGTTATGGATATGATGTGATCTAATTGCCTAATTAAGAATTAGTAGTTATGGTCACCTATTGTTATATAAAGGGACCATTTGTACAATAGAATGTACACACGGGAATGTTATGATGTAATATAGATTTTTCCCTTCGGGGGCTTCTTAATGTAGTTCTCGGTGTCCCTTGCTTTGTATGTGTATTGCTATTGATTACAATACCAACATGAATGCTATTGTTTTCCTTTCTGTTTTATAAAGAATCTATGTGTGCATTACTATACTAAAAAGCTTTAAAACTTATAGGTAGACCCAGCTAAGATAGAGGTAAATCAAAACTCCCTGTTCACATCCAAGCTCATCCAATCCATTACTAAACAATACCAAATTAGGCATGTAACTTCCACACCATACCATTTGTAGGCCAATGTGTATGTTGAAGTCACCAACAAAGTTTTGGAGACCATATTGACTAGGACCATACAGAGCCACCATTGGGATTGGGCTAGTAGGTTTCCAAAAGCTCTATGGGCTTATTGCACCACATGGAGAAACACCACTAGCTTCACCCCTTATGAGCTTGTATATGGGAAGTATGTAGTCCTACCTATTGATTTGAGATTAAGAGATTAAGGACTATAGTGCAAGTAGGAATGAATCTTTTAGAAGCCCAAAAACATTGCCTAGAATAGATTAATGAGCTTGATGAGATTCATCATGACATTTTGCACTAAACCTTTGTTGTACAACAACAAAAGGCCAAGTGGCATGACAAGTTCATCAAAAAGAAGAAATTCCAAGCAGGAGTCTAGGCTTTCATGTTTGATTCAAGATTCAAGACATTCAAAGGAAAGCTTCATTCTAGATGGCTTGAACCTTATGAAGTGGACACAATTATTGATAATTGATCTCTTAGTCTTTGTACTATCAATGAGAAGAAGACCCCACTCATAATGGCCATCACTTGAGATTATATCAGAAACCACTCTCCAAAGATAAGTTAATTAGAGATTTGATCAAGTAGTCTGAATTGGAGGTTGTAAGTGAGGTGGTGTTCACACACTTTTCCACCCTCCAATTAAGCTGACAAAATCTGATATTTCGACAATGAAAAAATGGCTAATTAAAGGATTAGAGCCCCAAATTATCATGGGCTAGACCCCTCTCCGTTTGTGATGGTGCTTGACAGCCTTAGGGGGGAGTCCCTAGGGTGATTTGTTGTTGTCTTAAGGTCTGATTTTCTGCAAAATAAGACAAAAAACAATCATTGTTATGTTTTGGACAGCGTGTTAAAACTGTCCAAAACAATTGGGCAAAATAGTTTGTTTGCTTGGAGGGATCCTGCAAGGTTAGCACGCAAAATATTGTCGAGAAATAGAGAAAACAACTCCTCAAAAGATCAATATAAACCACAATGAACAGCAAGGAAAGCGACTAATCTAATTGCAAACATTCACAAAGTATCATCAAGAAATAAGGTAAGAACACAAAGACAAAATTTCTTTATTGATAGGCTTGCAAGAGGGTTGGTTGTGCCACAATTGACCAGTCCACAACCGGTACAATGATCACTTTGCTCAAAGAAGAGGAATTAGACTAAGAACGAGAGAGAAGAATGAAAGAAGAAAAGTATGCTAGTTGTTGCAATAATCCAACCATAATGACATAGCTCGACATCCAATATATAGTGATGAGAGCGCAAATCCCAAGGAAGAGAAGATGAGGACGTATGAATGAGTAATTTGGGAATTAATGCGCGTGAGGTAATAAGTGTGAGTGAGTAATGAGCATGGGTGAGTTATGAGTGAGAGTGTATGCCCATGGTGAGTTAAAGAATCACACATCTGAGAGTGTGAGGGATAGTTAAGTGAAGGAGTAGCGCATGTGTGATGATAAGAGGGAGTTAATGCATGGAAATTGAGATAATGGTGAGTGAAGTGAGAGATAAAGTGAGTTAAGTGAGGGAAAGGATAAGTTAAGTGAAGGTAAGAGTGAGTTGAATGCACATCAACACACGCCAATTATGCATGCGCTAGCCAAGGAAGAGGAATTTGCCCTATTTTTTAGCGATTTTCCTAAATTTTAGGAAATTAGTGTTTAAAAGCAATTTAAGGGAAATTTTGGGGAATTAATGCATGGAAAGTGAAGATATGTTAAGTGAGGAAAAGTAAGCCTTAATTGGCTAAATCATCTCCTTGGAAGTGCCACCTCATCCCTATGTGCCTCATTTTCACTTTATCTAATTCTTCGTTGACTTTATTTCCTTTTGCCTGGAAAATGCACCCCTCTTCAATCAATGCCATGTGGATGCCACATCACATTGAAACTCTGCTAAATCTTCGAATCTGAACCTGCCACTTGTCACTTCTGGAGATGACCACTACTAAAATTAGAAGTTTCCAAAAAATAGCCATCCAATCCCAAAAATTTAAAACTCGTCGAAACTCATCCAATCTTTCCAAAATTGTTCGGGATGACTAGGAGACCATCACCATGTGTCCAATGTCTAAAAATAGACACTGCTAAAAATAGAAAGTCCTCGCATGTCAACAATATCATACTCATCGGATTCAGTTTTCTGAGAGGATTCCAAATCTGCAATCAAAATCGACATGCAAGCCCTGGTGCTCAACCTGCTAAAAATAGAAATTTGTGACAAATCATCCCTGAAAATGTCCAAAAGACTCAGAATGTCTCAAGGATCCATAATGGGTGCTCATAATTTGAATCTGGGGCTAGGAGCTCAAATTGCTAAAAATAGAAAGTTCTTGCATGTCGCCTGGAAAAGTGTTATCGGGCCTGGAATCATGCAAGGACCATCCTTGTATGCTCAAAACTGCTCCAAACTGTCAAGAGACCCACTCAAACCGTGTCTCTTAAAAAGTAGCGACACCTGCAGTATGTAAACATCTCTCTCAAATGCATGGGAAACCAAGCTAGCTCTAACTCTGAAACAAAGCAACCACGTACCGATCATGTACCTATCTCTGATGGGAACCAACCTCTGACTCAACACAAGTGATAAACTTTGGGAGAATCTCAGAATGCCAGCCAAACTAGTGCATGCTGGCTCTTAACCCTCAAGATTTTCAAGGGTGAAAATCTAGGGGTTAACAACGGCGACTCAAGGGGATGATATCCCCCTGTGGGACGTCGGGAACCATAAGAATCTTTGAGTCTGTAAAACTGAATTGATGCTCTATGAGAACTCTGTAAGATGTACAAATGATGCTCTTAAAAAATATGAAGGAATGTACAAAAATAGACCCCTGTAAGTGTGAGGAAGGAGAAAAGGCCTTGTAAGTTGATCAAGAAAATCCTGTAAGTTGACTTGTGATACCGAAGCATGTCCAATGGGTAATGGAGTCAAATCAATATACTCCTCCCACTAAAACACGAGGGTTCTCATCCAAATCCACTACCTGCTACCACCCAATATGTACACTCATCCCTGCGGTAAATGTACTGACGTCGACACAAGGGAGAGAGCCACTTAATCAGATGTCAATAATGAAAACACCTGTCAAGTGCAAAGGAACACCACTAATAATGACAATGGGTCCTAAGGTATGAGCACAACCTGTCACTGTGAAAGATGTTTTGAAGTTGAACAATGACAACTATCAGTCAATCAAAGCCCCATGATACTCAACCTTGTCAGATGCGAGATAACCGCCAATGAGGCTAACGACTACCAAGACTCTACTTTTGGGTCATCCGTAGATAATGTGTTGAAGTCGATACAGGATAACCTGCTGAAAAGAAGAGCTACGATGTCTCTCTTTCTTCAGCACGAAGTGATAACTCAAGAAGATCAAGATGAAAGAACTAGGTACCATATCCCTATTGTTGGATGGGGGGGACGACTGACTCAAAGCATAGGACTCAATGATAAGAGATGAGGAGAGAAGACATAAGATGACTCAAGACATTCCTATGTCTCCTCAAAACTACCCATCCTAAACACTCAATGCTTCAAGAACAATAACAAACGGGACCCCCATCCAGGCTCACTCTAATGATAGACACAAAGGCTCAACATGTGAACGATTTGACATTCAAATTTTAACCCTGAAATATTATGGACAGCCATGTTAGAATATAGAAGATGGTGTGCTCGTTTTACCATTGACGATACCCTCGTCACCCAACCACAGGCCGAAGCCTCCCTCCGAGCACCTTAACCTTGACCTGAGAATTCCTTCGGAAGCAAACCCTAGGCTAGATAGCCAAACAAGGAGTAGCGTGTCAATCCCCAAGAGTAGTGCATCACAAAAAGCTAATTAGATAGTCCCAACCCTAGCCAAGAGATATCCAAGTCAATACTGAAACTAGTTGTTGCTGCAGCTGCAGCTGCAACCCTCCTCCAAACCTGCGCACCAGACTACAACTGCAGTGCGCACCAACTGGGAAAACTGCAGTCCTAAGATGTGACAAATGAGAACTGGCGCCCTGTATTTATAGTAATCCTGCCAGTTAGCTGGGGCCGACTTCTCCTTCTGGGTATGTGTATGTTCAATATATTATTATTAATTCTGGTCGACTTCTTCTCTTGGAGGCTAATAGCCTAATATAAATTTTCTTCTTGAGCCGACAAGGCTTCTAGGGTTATTAGCCAACTCATTAGGGTTTCTCTTGCTTTCCGGAGTCTTCTATTCTCGT
>ML780120.1:1007924-1037833 GCA_009831015.1 Picea engelmannii
CTGTTGTTTAGAGGAGTTATTCATTATTGTTTCTGATCTGATTTTAAGCATATGATCTGAGTTCTCTCTTGTCTGAAATATAGATCTACTGTTACCTCTACAGAACTACTTTCACTGTCTAGGATCTAAACCTAGTTTATTACATACAGTCTGAACTTTATGAGATTGAATGAGCCTTGTCTAATCTGTTGTTACTATTTCTTCTAGATCTGTTTTCATAGTTTTAAGATCTGAGATTCTTTTATGATTTGTGTTTGTCACTGCCTATAATAAAGATCTGTCTCCTTAAGCTGTTTGTGCTTCAGATCTAAGTAGTTTTTGCTTCAAAAATAAAAAGAGACTGCTGTTTTCAACTTACCCTAAAACTCTAACAGTCTCATTCATGGGTGCCTTTGTAGAGGGTGTGTGGCACCTTCATTTGCAATGCAATCTTTCCAAGCCCATTCTCTTGCCATTCATTGTTTATTTCATGTTTTAAAGGACGAGTTGAAAGCCATTGTCCTGGCATGCTGTCCAGATAATGACAGTGTCACTCACAAATACCTTGCGGAAATGAGAAGGTTGGCTCGTGATGAGAACCCCTTTCTCTCAGTTGTGCAATTGAGAGCCACTACCCTGGCTTGGTGGCCAAATAATGGTAATGTCATACCACTAGATATATGTGATCATGATAGGCTGGCTCGTGATGAGACTTCATATCCTCCAACTAACCCCCTAAGCATTCTATCATTCTTATGGGTCCCCCTTTTCTTACAGAGAAGCGTTTCATTGCTTTCTTCGAGGATCCCTAGGCGAAGCATCTAGAGGGTTTATATATAGGCTTTTATCTTTTAGCCAACATCAATCCCTCTAGGCCTTCAGCCCCTTCTTCCCATAGAATGAGGGACGACCCTTTCTTGGATCAATACACCCTAAAATCCCAAGAGACAAGAAAATGGGGGGTTTAAGTGATGGAAAGTGGTAAGTATCGTTGGGAACGATACGATGGCTTTTTAAAGGGAGTTCCTAGTAGCAAGCCCATTCCCAAGGAAGACCACTTACTAGGGCACAATGTCAACCACCAAGATGAAACAAGGCAAAAGGCATAATGTCCAAGCATATGTCATGAAATCTAAAGCAGTCTAAGATACAACATACTTAAATGCCTCAAATATGGAAATGACACTTACCATAATACCTGACTTATACCTCATGGAGCAAGGCCCAATGCCTCTTGGAAGTCGGTGTAGTGGATGCCATCTGAAAATCCTGACCTCTGTGGTGGTGAGAAGGGTCTCCATCTGTGCAAGTGGATACTGCTTGGTCATGTAGTCTCTCGGCACTCCATATCTCCTTAGTTATCCCACAAAATGGGGATAATAAGCACCACTTCCTTGGCCACTTATGATGAGGGGGTGCTCCATAATTAATGTTATAGTTCACTTCAACTATTTCTATTGTAGTCATTTTGTTAACTTCAACAATTTCTATTGTAAGCAACTAAGAACGAGGAGGAAAAAGTCGTCTTGCTTATAAAAGGCGCTCCTCTCTCACTCAATAAGTTGTGATGGTTATTTTTCCGCTCTAATCTTTTAGCTTCTCAATTTCGTATATTCTCTATTTTCTTTGTTCTACGCATTGAGTTCTTGCTATGTGCGTTTTTAGATCTGAATGCAGATCAATTGGTATTAGAGCTTGGATCTCATCAAGCTTTTGCTCGACGTCCAGAATTAGACGGGAATCCGTCCACCAGTTCAAAAATAAAATTGCGTTTGTGTTATCAGATTGCAAAACACTCATCTCAGGATTTCAGTATGCCCTCCTCAGCGTTTCTCTACACACCCTTCTCAGGGTTTTCCAGTGCGCCCTCTTACACTGCACATAGCCTAGAGGCATCTCTTCAGAGAGGGCCATGCCGCCTCGTAAAGAACCATCCACAAATAACTCCATGTCCGCTATGTCTGCACCAATTCAAGATCTAGCTCTTGCTCTTCATGAATTACTCTATCTATAGCAACACCGAGCTCCAATACCCATGCAGCTCGCTACGCATTTTCAATTGCCCAAATTTCCGAGCCAAATCAATGGAGAGATTGTCTATTCTTGGATCCGTAACCTCTCCACCTACTTTAAGACATGTACCGAGTTGGAAGAGGACATGAAGCTTCGGATCGCCAACCTGCAATTGGAGGGTATTGCACAAGCATAGTGGGATACTCACCTTGAGAATTGTATGTTGGTCAGTGAGCTAGATGAGTCATCTACAACGCCTGCACACCTCACTTCTTGGGAAGACTTTTGTCAGGCCTTATGAGCCCGCTTCTATCCACCAAGATATCGTCAGAACCTTCTCGCTAAATAGTTACAGCTCCGACAACTCTCCAATCAGTCAGTACAGAGCTACATCGATGTCTTCTGCAAGTTACGCATCCAGCTACACATTTCTGACCCAGAAGAGGTACTAATTGTCAAATTTAATTATGGTCTATTAATGATTTTTCGTCGTGAAGTTGATTTATTTGAGAGTCCTTCCTTAGACAAGGCCTTTCTCCGAGCCTTAGCCGTGGAACGTGAAGTGGCTCCTAGAATCCGCTCTCCTCCAACTCCATCTGGTCCTTCTACTGTTGGTCCTTCTCATTCTCTTGTTTCCCCTGCTTCCCCATACACACCCAGAAATGCACCCTAGTGTACCTTTCACAAGACCAACTCGCATGCCTCTTGTTGTCGCAAGAGTTGACTCTAGGCTATAATAGAATCGAGCCTGAGCACATTTTAAATGAAATAAATTTTGTTGATTGATCAATCATAGAAGGCTTCTAGAACTAGGTCTGAAACAGGCCCTTCACTCATTTGCAGATCAGAAACGAAGAAGATGGATAGAGGATAGGAGATGAAGAAGACTTAAACAAAGAGTTAGGTATCTAATTCTGATAAGTCTAATCTTTATTTAAATGGAGGAATGACAAATAACTTCGAAAGACAAACATGCATATATATATAACTTGTAAATTAGGCAGAAATAATCAAGCTACGGGTCTTGTTTTGCTCACAGCATAAACAGAGGAAAAACTGAACCTAACAGGCTGCCCAATAAACAGTTATAGCAGAGGTATTACTGAATTAGAGCCATTACAAGCTGAATATGTAAAAGAAGGAAGAAATAATGAATGTAAACCTAAGAAAACAATACATGAAAAACAAAATTACACAGTGACGAGGTGTAGAATCTCTTGGCATTATGTTCTATATTTGCTGAAAAGGAATGCATTACAAACCTAGCCTCCAAAAGGCTCTCGGGTTGTTCCCCCCCCCCCCCCCCCCCTCATTCAAATCTTACAAAGATGCCTCATATAGGTATTGAGGTTGAAATCCTCCCTAATCTAAAAGATAACAACAGTTACAATCAATTCTTGAAACTTTATGCCATAGAAAATGGGCCAAACTGTTGAAAACTGGGGCTGCAGTTATGGTTTTGTATCTCTCGAATAGCGACATCTGTGTAAAAACTAAAAGAGGCTTTTGTGCATCTGTTTATTCTGAGCAAAAACCTCTCTCAGTTCCCTGAGATCCGTTTTCATTTGTCCCAAATCTGCATTTTACAAACATGTGTCAAAACAGGAAAATATGAGATCCGAAAATTAGGGCTCAGAAATGGATTCGATTCTCCCAATCTGTGACACCTGTAGGAAAACTGAGAGAGGCTATTTATCTCTGATGTGTTAGGCACAAAAGCCTCCGACCATTTCTCAAAATGATCCTCCAGTCGCTCAGAATCATCATTTGAAAATGATGACTCAGCACAGTAAAAAACACCACATTTCTGAAAACGAACCTCATCTTGCGGGGGGCTTTTGACTGCCTTCCCAAACTCCAAATGAAATTCTAAAGACACCCCTGGAAAGCTTAGGCTCTATAGATGTCGATCGACTATTCGAACGCGGAAAATGGCCTCTCCAAGGCTGAGAAAAATGGTTTTTTCCCAAGGCAATTTTTTGCGTGAGGCTGGAACCCTGATTTCAAGCCATCGAGTTTCGGGAAAACGGGGCAGTGGTTAAAATCTCTACGTCGACCAAACCCTTGACTGCCAAAACCCCGAAATGGTGACGTGGCATTTTTGTAAAACCCTTCTAGCAATTTTCTTGTCGCGTATTGCATTCTTTTCGTGCTTCCTCGTGAGCTCTTCCTCCATGTGGCTTAATGCGTGGTGCTTGAACGCTTGGTCTCGGCCAACTGGTGTCATATCGTTGGTGTTTGGCCATGGTACACCCGTGGGTTCTCTCCTTGGATTTTTGCGTGAGTTGGCTTGTGACTGTTACACTCCTGTGACATTTTAGATCATGAGAATGGGGCGTAATCAGTGTTTTCAATTAAAAGAAACGTTAAACCAACCACAGCGACTGAACATAAGTAAACAACCCATTATTTGGAGCCTATATCGCCATTATTTGACATGAAGATGATACGTAGAAAACATTCAGTGATGAACGTGACAGACAGGTGGCCATTTTTTCCCACTTGCACTTTCAGTAGCTAAGGGCGTATGAAATCTGAGATTTAAGCTATCGAAAGTCTGCACTTTCGGTAGCTAACATTATAATTTTTTTCCTCTTAAGCTACCGAAAGCCAAAATTTTAATATTTGTTACAACACCTCTGCCAACTGTCAAGCACTTCAAAACCTTCCCACCAACAAGGCTTTATTTGTAGAGGTCACTCAGCCAAATTCCCCTGACCATCCCAAAGTCATCTCTCTCGACAATCTTACCGAAGTTGACCCTCTTTGATCCTGAGGACCGCTAATGACCCGGCAACTCTAATGTACCCCTGTTTACACATAATTGTCAAATTAAGCATGAGTTGGCTACTCTAATCATGGACAACGACAACCAAAAGAACCTCGTTGCCCGGGATTTGGTACAACGCCTTCAATTACCCACCACTCTGCACCTGGCTCCATATCTACTCGATTGGGTACAAACAGGAGGCCCTCATCTTACAGTCTCCCACTGTTGTGCGCTGACCTTTGCTATTGGCCCTTTCCGAGATGTTGTGGGGTGCGATGTCCCCCCCTTAGATTGTGTCGATTTATTACTGGGCCTTCCCTACCAACAGGCCCGGCACGTCGTGTACCATGCAAAAACTCATCAATACCACCTGCAACAGGCGGGGCGCACCTATGTGCTTACGTCCTCTTCTCTTAAATACACCCAGCCTATTACTATACATGCAATCGTTAAGCAAGTCGGCATGAACAAAGACGTCTCTCTATGCTTAGTGTGCCCCATTATACCAGATAATCTAACCAACCCCGTACCTCCAGACATGGCTCCCCTGCTCCAAGAATTTGCAGATGTCTTCACTCAACCCACAAGCCTGCCCCCGTCTCGATCTATTGAACACACGATTGATCTCATTCCTAGCATTTCTTTGCCAAATGCCCCCTCCTATCACCTCACTCCCCGAGAGGCTCATGAGATGGAACGCCAACTTGGCCAACTTGTGAAAACGGGTCGTATTCAACCTTCCTCGTCGCCTTGTGCGTCCCCAGCCTTTATTATTCCCAAAAAGGATGAATCTGAATGGCACCTTGTGACGGACTACCGTGCCCTTAACAAAGCTACAGTTAAAAATCACGACCCCCTAACCCGGATTGATGATTGGCTGGACCACTTAAAAGCGGCTTGTTTCTTCACAAAGATGGATTTGACCGTTGGCTACCATCAAGTTCGTATAAATGCAACAGACACATGCAAAACCACTTTCCAAACTAAGTTTGGGCTTTTTGAGTGGCTACTAATGCCATTCGGGCTGACAAATGCATTGGCCACCTTTATGAGGTTAATTAATGATATCTTTCGGCCACACTTGGGTAAGTTTGTGGTTATTTATCTTGATGATATCGGTATTCAGTAAGTCTTGGGAAGAGCATCTTCGGCATGTCCATAGCATACTTGAGCTACTACGGGAGCATAAGTTTCACATAAAGGAAAAGAAGTCATATTTTGGACAGACGTCGGTTCAATATTTGGGTTTCATTTTAGACACCGCATGGGTTCGCCCAGATCAATCTCAAGTACAGATTTTGACACAATGGCCAACGCCCTCTAATGCGCATGACCTCAAGAGTTTCATGGGCGATATCAATTTCTACATGAAATTTGTTTCTCATTTTTCTCAGCTAGCTCGTCCTCTAAACCAGCTCTCCAATCATGCCAAATTTATTTGGAATGCAGAGGTTGCACACCACTTTGCCAAGCTCAAGACAACATTATGTTCTACCCCTGTTCTTTGTTTCTCGAATATGACTCGGCCTTTTGAGATTGAGACGGATGCATCTCAGTTCATGATGCAAAAAACGCAGAAATTTTCCATCCATCTTCTTCCTAATGTATTTGAAAAATTATGCATGATTTTCCAGCTGAAAAATGTGATTTAGTGGCTAGAAATCTAAGTTGTAGGAAATGGTTGGCCAACCGACGTACCAGTCCAGGAAATGGCCCTAAACGACAAAACAGGTACGAAACGTCGATATTTCGACCCATACGGATGGCATTTCGGGGTCATTTCTTTTGTTTGTGGGCCTATACGGGTGGCCAAGAGGGCCACGAGCTAAGTAACCGAAGAGTTTCCAATAGAGGAGGGTTTCCAATTTTTTAATTAACTTTGGTCGTGTCTCAACTTATCTATTGGTTAGATTCTTTGTGTAAAGTTGTAAACACATTAATATTAAGTTGTTTACAGAGTGTGCACAATTCAAATTTTTAATGAGATACATTATATGTCAACGCATATATTATTATCTAAATTTCGTGCAGGGATTCTCCATTGTCAACTATATACTTCGTCATACCCCTCACGAACAAGTATTAAATCATATACATCGGTATGTTATGTAATCAATCAACAACTAAGAAGTATCGCATATATGGATATGTGATCTATAAATTATAATCATATGACTCATACGTCTTGCCAAAGTAATCTTTATTGTTGAATTGAAGTATAGCATTTTCGCAATTTTCAATGAAATGGAGTTCAAGCTTGTTCACTCGCTATTCATACATCAATGACTTTGCTTTACATCTCGGTTTGGTTTGTTTTCTTGAGTGCCAAAGCCAATTCCAATTAAGAAAACCAATTCCAATTTGGTTGTGTAAACTTTGTTATACAAAAAAACAATGCACTCTACAACTTTATTAAGTCCCGAAGTCATCTCTCTCGACAATCTTACCGAAGTTGACCCTCTCTGATCCTGAGGACCGCTAATGACCTGGCACCTCTAATGTACCCATGTTTACACATAATTGTCAAATTAAGCATGAGATGGCTACTCTAATCATGGACAACGGCAACCAAAAGAACCTTGTTGCCCAGGATTTGGTACAACGCCTTCAATTACCCACCACTCCGCACCTGGCTCCATATCTGCTCAGTTGGGTACAAAAGAGAGGCCCTCATCTTACAGTCTCCTAGTGTTGTGCGGTGACCTTTGCTATTGGCCCTTTCCAAGATACTGTGGGGTGCGATGTCCCCCCCTTAGATTGTGTCGATTTGTTATTGGGCCTTCCTTACCAACAGGCCCGACACGTTGTGTACCATGCAAAAACCCATCAATGCGACCTGCAACAGGAGGGGCGCACCTATGTGCTTATGTCCTCTACTCTTAAATACACCCAGCCTATTATTGTACATGCAGTCGTTAGCAAGTCAGCATGAACAAAGACGTCTCTCTGTGCTTAGTGCGCCCCATTAAAACAAATAATCTAACCAACCCCGTACCTCCAGACATGGCTCCCCTGCTCCAAGAATTTGCAGATGTCTTCACTCAACCCACAAGCCTGCCCCCGTCTCGATCTATTGAACACACAATTGATCTCATTCCTGGCGTTTCTTTGCCAAACGCCCCCTCCTATCGCCTCGCTCCCCGAGAGGCTCATGAGATAGAACGCCAACTTGGCCAACTTGTGAACTCGAGTCGTATTCAACCTTCCTCGTCGCCTTGTGCATCCCCAGCCTTTATTATTCCCAAAAAGGACGCATCTAAATGGCACCTTGTGACGGACTACTGTGCCCTTAACAAAGCTACAGTTAAAATTCATGACCCCCTACCCCGGATTGAGGATTTGTTGGACCACTTAAAAGGGGTTTGTTTCTTGTAATGTCCCCCACCTCTTGATGAAGAGGTCTGGAGAGACTCAGTAGTCTAGCTTTCCCCACTAGACTATAGTCTCAGGCATATTGGGGACAAAGTCAACCAGAAGATACTTCCTAAACATAACACTATTATTGAGTTGACTTTGTGTGAAAAAGGATAACTCAATGAAAGAAAAGAAAAGATGAGTTAAAGTTAAGAGTTAACCCTAGGGGTTAACTAACTCAACAAATGAATAAACTGGAGCTATAACAAAAAGGGCAGGGTGCACTTCTAAGACATTCTGCATTATTATAATATTTTGCATTGGAGCTCTTGAGCACAAGCGGTTTTGAGTCTAAAACCCTAGAGATCAACTCGGTGGTGAAAGATTCCACCTTTCTTGATCCAGGCTTGGTCCCGAAGGTGAAATAATCCTCCCACACCATTCTACAGTGTTGCAGGGGTTCGATCTGCAGGCAGTATCAGGCTAGTGCGCAACCTAGGGGGTTTCCAGCTAGGGGGGCGCACCACCTTGAGGAGTTTGGTTCGATTTGGAGAAAGGAGGAGGCTTCTTGGCAAAGGAGCATCTGGGTTTTCTTCGTATGGTCCCTATCCTAGTGGTTTATTTCCTGGAGCTTGGCACAAATTGGAAGAGAGAGGGATGCATTGCTAGAGGAGGTCATCATTGTTTACTGGCCCGGATCTTCATTGATTGTATTGAGATTTCATCAGCTTGTTAGTATTGGCTCAATCTACAATCCGGGAGATTTGGGTAGTAGCATTTGGAGACTCCTAGGAGGGAGAACGAAATCTCATTGATTCAGTCAAACCAGGAGGGCGCAAACCAATAGAGGGTTTGCTCAGTTGGAGCAGCAGAACTTCTCCGTTCAGCTTGAAACTTGGCTCGATGGATTCTACTAGCCGGATCTACCTTTCGGGAGAGTTTGGAGGTATTTGGAGCTCAGAAAGAAGAGGGTCAAAACTTGAGGGTTCATCAGCAGCCAAAGCAGGGCACAACTCAGCCAGTTGGAAGAGTTATGCAGTGTATTCACCGGGTTCTCTATCTTCAGTCTTATCTTGCATGTTGTTAGCCTTAGGAGGCTTGGATCTCTTCTCAGACAGCCTTTGGGAGGCTATTATATTTGTATTGCTTATTATTGTATCGGCTGGCAGGCCATTTTGATATTATTGGGGTTTTCTTCCAAATCTATAGATCTCTTGTGCAAGGAATCTTCCTACTATCTAAATAAAGGTCATATCTGACATTATTGGTCCTATACTAGTGTTCTTTGTGTATCTTGTCTTGTTTATGATTATATGCTTCAGATCTATTATTCCAATGCTTAATCAACATCAAGTAAACCCTTGATGCGCAACTTCATGAGTAAACCTGCAAATACATAAGCAAACATAACAAACAGTAAGCAGTTAGTGTTCTGAGCAAAAAATTTGGCTCAGGAACATTACAGTGGTATCAGAGCGTTGATCCTCCCAGCTTGTGGGCATTAGCACATGCATAAGTTCAGTGGTATTTACATGGGCAAACGCAGGAAGCAAACAGGTGAGACAAAGGCAGTAATGGAGGAGTCAGGTGAGGACAGTGAGCCACAGATTCTTGCAGGTTTCGCCAAGGAGTTACAACACTCCATAAATCTGACACAGAGTACCCTTATACATCATCTACAGGAAAACCAGGAATCAACAGAGACTCTAGAAAGAGTGAATGCCAGCCAGGAGAAACTTGTGCAACTCCTAATGCAGATGATTCATGCAGTGAAGGGCCCGGAGGTTTATGCAAACAGAGAAGCTAGTGGATCTCATGGGGGGACTAGACCTCAATAGGAGCATAGCCCTCTTTATCACACTAAGGGACAGAGCTATGGAGGTGGTGCACCACAGAGGCAAACACACAGTAGGACCACCGCTAGGCCCTATCTACCTACATTCTTGGATAATCAACCACAACACAACTATGAGGATGAGATTGAGGACAACTTTGAGCAGTATGCCAAGGAGTATCATGCCTTAAGTGCAGGGTTCCAGAGGCAAGTCACACTGGACCAGTATTGTGGAATCAAGTTTCGGGGTAAGCCTGAACAGTATCAAAGGCCCAACTATGAATTGGAGCACAGGGCAGGCAAGATAGAGATTCCTTATTTTGATGGATCTTCCAAGGTGACTGCACAAGCATGGGTGCAGAAGCTGGATACTTACCTACAGCTTAACCCCATGAGGGAGATGGATGCCATCAAATTTGCCACCATGTACTTGGAGGGCAAGGCTCATGATTGGTGGTACCATGGGTTGACCACACTGGGTCACAATCAGATCACGTCCTATACAGAGTTCACACAGAGGCTCATTGACAGGTTTGACCAGGGGGACCCAAAGCTACCTTTTAGGGAGCTCACACAGCTCAGACAAACAGGATCACCAGAGGTTTACATAAAAGAGTTCCAGAGACTAGCAGTGATGGTACAGGATGTGTCTCAAGCGAGACTTATGATGCTCTTCACAGAAGGGTTGATGGAGTCCTTGAGGGGTTGGGTCAAGGATTTTAAGCCTACCAACCTGCACGATGCCATTTGGAAGATCAGGGACTTAGGATCGGCAACAAAGACGAGATTCACCCCTAGACCTCCTAACCAAGGGGGTAGAGGCCAAAGACCTCCTATGAACCAAGGAGGGAGAGACCCAAGGGAGTTTGACCGAGGAAGGGGTAGGATGGATGAGCCCACCAGGAGGGAATTGAGGAGGAAGCAATTGTGCTTCACTTGCAAAGAACCATGGGACCCAACACACAAATGCATGGGTAAGGGAAAAGCCCACTACATTGAGGTGATTTCAGATAATGAGGAGGATGAAGATTATGGCCACCTACAGAACATAGAGGCAGAAACCCCAGGACAGGCAGAAGAGGAAGATGCAAGTCACGGCCTTACAGCAGATGAGAAGGTGACACTTGCATCCATCAGCGGGGTACCTAAATTCAACACTTTCAGGATGAGAGGGGTGCTACAAGGGCAGAAGGTCTCAGTTCTCATTGATTGAGGTGCCTCACACAACTTCATTGACTTAGCCCTACTGCAAAGAAGACATATACCAACAGTTGAGTTTGAGGGATTTCGTGTAGAGGTAGCAGGGGGGCGCACCATGCCTTGTGACAGAAACATTCCGGGAATGAAACTTACTTTGGGCAGGCATGATTTGGCACAGGATTTCTATGTTATGGACCTTCCAGACACCAACATCATCCTTGGAGTGCAGTGGCTTAGTACATTGGGGCCAATCACCACAAATTACAAAACCATGGAAATGTCCTTCACAGAAGAAAATGGGAAAAAGGTGGTTCTCAGGGGTATGATAGGCAACACACCAAGAGTGGTGACAGCCAAACACATGGAAGCCATCTTCAGGAGGGAAGACATTGTTTATGCAGCAGAGTGTAAAATATCAGTCGAGGTAGACAAGAAGGGGAAAACTCACTACTCACCAGAGATCCAGAAGATCATTGACAGGCACAGCAAGGTCTTTGAGCCTATACCACCGGATAGGGCGTTTGAGCACATCATAGAGTTGGAGGAGGGTGCAAAACCTGTCATCACCACTCCCTACAGGCACCCCAAGAAATATAAAGATGAAATTGAAAAGGCCATTAAAGAATTGTTAGACATGGACCACATCAGGCCAAGTTCCAATCCCTTTGCATCTTCAGTAGTGTTGGTGAAAAAGAACGATGGGACAATGCGCATGTGTATTGACTACAGGGCTCTAAATAAGAAGACAATCAAAAACAAATACCCCATCCCACGGATTGATGAGCTATTGGATGAGCTCCATGGGGCAGTGTATTTCACAAAATTGACTTGCGCTCCGCTTGTTGATATTATGGTAGTTGCAGGAGGTATTTACCTCCACGTGTAACCCTGACGAGAATAGAATAATCCGGGAAGCAAGAAGAAACCCTAAAGCATTGAACATAACCATAGAAGACAAGTCGGCCCAAGGAAATATTTAATATTAAGTATTTAGTCTCCAAAATGAGAAGTCGGCCCAGACAGCTCAGGAAAACAGTATAAATATAAGTAGCCAAACCTCATTTGGCACACAACAGCTCGAAATTTCAGCTGGGAAGAAGTGTGCACTGCAGAAACTGGGCAAGTGCGCAAGTTTGGGGAGCAGTTGTAGCCGACAGCTGTTGCAAGCTGTATTCCTGGTTTAGGCTCGGACTTTCTATTGGTTACAGTTGGACTTTCTGATTAGTCTTGCTTGGTGCATTAGCCTTGGTTGGCTACTGGTTTGCTTCCGGAATCATTCTTTGTCAAGGTTAAGGTGCTCGGGGGTGGCTTCGGCCTATGGTTGGGTGACAATATTGTTATATTGTCTATGGTTAAACGAGCACATCCATTACTTTCTAACAGCTTATGGACCCACACTATCTTCGGACAGTCTAACCGCTGGAAGATAGATTGGGAGGATTTGCTCAGTTACAGTTGCAGTTGCAGCCAGTTTCTGCTGCAAGCAACGAAACCCTAACCCTCTTGTTCATGCACCTTAAGTGAAGAGATTGACCTAATTTCCGGATAGCTTAGTGCGCCCTAGCCTAGCGCACCTCCTGGTACTCTCAGCAAGCTAAGACGTCAAGTTTGAGTTTTTGGTCAAAGGTTGACCAAGTCAAAGCAGTTATGACTTACTCTATGAAGTCAGAAAACAAGTTAGAAGGGGATTCTAACTTCAAAGCGTGGAAGACAAGGATTGACCTCATCCTTGCCAAGCATAAAGTGTTAGATATCGTGAAAGGAAAGATCGTGGAACCACAGTTCGAAGAAGGAAAAGAGAAGGAACCTCAGAACGTTGCAGTTATGGAGAATTTCAAAGACAGTGACATCAATGACATGAGTATCATAGTGGATTCTATAAAAGACCACTTGATACCCTACATCTCCCATCTTGACTCATCTAAGAAGATGTACGATGCCCTAACAAACCTCTTCTCAGTCAGAAACATTGGACAAGTAATGAGTCTGAAGAATGAGCTCCGTGAAATGAAAATGAATGATGATGACAGCATAACATCATACCTTGTGAGAATCTCTCAGTTAAGAGATCAACTACAAGCTATTTAAGAAATCATTTCTAAGAAGGAACTGGTAAATATAGTACTCAATGGCCTTCCCAAGACATGGGATGCATTTGTCGCAAGCATGACACAAGAAAGGAGCATCCCACATTTGAAGAACTTTGGACTTGTTGTGCATAGGAAGAAACAAGGATTAGTGCAAAAGAGAAACCCCAAAAGAAATACAATGATCAAGCTTTCACAGGAAGCTTCAAGAATTTCAGGAACAAAAAGAAGTTTGGCTCAAAGAAAAAACAAAATCAAGAGAAAGATATGTCAAAAATACAATGCTTCAACTATCGAAAATATGGTCACTACAAGAATCATTGTCCCGAGTTAAAGAAAAGGAAAGAAACACACGAAGCATCAGTTGTCGAAGAAAGGGAACCCTCAAAGAAGGCCAAGCAGGATAAAACAGACTTCTTCTTCTAAGATAAGGTAACAATATTCTTCATAACTCCTGTACATACCATGTTTACATAGTTTCTGTACATATCTTGCATATCTATTTCCTAGAAGATAAGATGTTCAAAGAGAAACAATACCTATGGAAGAATAACAAGATAAGGATTGCTATCACGATGACTACAAGTCAAGTAATACACATGAAAAGATGAAGTACATCAACAATCTTTGGTAACAATTCATGTGGAAGCTATTAACATAAGTAACAGCGGCAAGATGAGCCGAAATCAGAATCAAACTTGAAGAAAACTGGAAGAAGTAAAAACAGAAAAAAGTCAGCAATCAAGAAGAAATTAGAAAAAGACTTGTGACACTTTGCAGAAGGCAATAAGGATGCAGACGGAAGTGTGGACTCTCTTAGTTGGAGGGAGCCGATTATATAATTTCAAAAGAAGAGCATGCATTCATGCATGAAGTAAGGATTAGGAGGGAGCTAATCCTAAATAATATGATCCATCAAAGATTATGAAGTATCTATCCATTTTCCCATTGATGGTAGCAGCCATAAAAAGAAGCACATGTTTAGTTTGACTTTAGAAGAAGTCTTCTTCGAAAAGAAGCCTTAAAGTATCCCTGGTTGTCCATCCACATCCACAATCCTATGATGAAAGGAAGAAGTTAGAATCTTCAAGGCATGAAATCTATAGAAAACTCCATGGACCCAAGAGCTAAGGAGAAACATGAGGAAGAACATGAAGATTCCAAGAGAGAAAGAAAAGCCAGAACAACCAGTCATTATATCAAGAATCACAAGAATACCAGCTTGGTCTGAACCCACTAGAAGCAATCAAGCAGAAGAAATGGAAGTTGTGATGAAGAACAGTGTATGGAAGACTTATGAATGGAAGCATTGCGAGATCCAAAACTAAAGGTTCTCCCAGATGGAGGGAGAAGTCTATGATGATAGCTTGTTCCAGTAACCAGACGTACCTCTACCTGAGCCATTATATCTCCTGCAATATCCATGGGTTGGAGTTTACATCAGATGAATGTAAGGACTATTCTCCTCAACAAAGTAATTGAACAAAGAAGCGTATGTAAAGCAACCTCAAAGTTTTGAGGTATACCAGAAAGAGACTCTTGTATGCAGATGGAAGAAGACAACTTGGTTTCAGAGCCTCCAATGAACAGCATAAGCGTGGTGAAAACTTTCTATAACAGAGATATTGTATCAGAATGGTTACTCAGAAGTCCAGGATGATGGATTGCTAATCCACGACAAACTCTCATGATGACAGAAGAAGTGCCACTTGGATATGTTCCGGTCTGAGCCTTGCCACGATGTCATGAGCTAGCAGGAAACAAAAGAGTTGAACCCAACCATGATATATTGTAATGATCAAGAGCTATATGAAGCCTTCAGAGAAAACCAGTGTTCCAAAAAGATCGAAGTACATTGAGATCAAGCATTACATTCTCCGTGATGAGGTCCAGAAAAGAGAAGTGGTTCTCCAATATATCTCCACAGATGAGCAGATAGCAGATATTTTGGTAAAGCCTCTGTCCAAGATGAAAAAGTTTGCATACTCAAGAAACAAGCTGAAGCTCTTGGAGACGACTTCCTTATTGAAAAGGGAAGAGATGACTCTCAGGTTGGGAGGGAGCACTGATGTGTTATTGATTTATGGACAGTCATTTTCCAGTTCGAAAAATGGTCCAGGATGAGCAATTCCTTTCCAGTTCGGAAAGTGGTTTGAGATTTCTGACGGACGGGCATTTTCCAGTTCGGAAAATGGTCCAGATCGGACGGTCATTTTAGTAATGAAAATGGTTCGATAGATTGTTGATGTACCATAGACAGCGATTCCCCTTGTGGCCAGTGTGGCGGAATGGTCTAGGACAATCTTTCTTCTTGGCAGTCACTCTCAGTAATGGTCAAGAAGAATGGTCCGCCTCGTCGAGCAGTAATTCTTTCGAAGTTCACAGTTGTGAGAAGTTTCGAAGAATGGTCTGTTTTGGAGGTTGGTGTAGGACAATCATTTCCTTAGGAAATGGTCCGGACAGTCATTCCCTAGGGCAGACTCATTCTCTCCAGGTTCCAATTTGT
This sequence comes from Picea engelmannii, assembly GCA_009831015.1. NCBI lineage: Eukaryota > Viridiplantae > Streptophyta > Pinopsida > Pinales > Pinaceae > Picea > Picea engelmannii. The sequence goes on from ML780120.1 coordinate 1,023,668, forward strand.
TTAGTGCCGGAGGAATGGCCCAGTTAGGTGAATGGTCCAGGTTCAGCAATCAAGGACAGGCATTCCCTAGGGCAGACTCATTCTCTCCAGGTTGCACTTTGTTTAGTGCCGAAGGAATGGTCCAGGCTCAGAAATCAAGACAGATATTCTTCTATGCTTGAGAAGAATAGTCCAAATAGCTCATGGCTGATGTTTTACTTTCTGAGGGTAGATGCTCTTCCAAATCTCACAGATGTGAGTGGAAGAATGGCCCAAATGACTCAATTTATATCATAATATTGTTTTTCTATGCAGGTTGATATCAAATGATATGATTGCTATGGAGACTGTATGTCTCTGGACAGTAGATGTATGCTATTGTCGTGGATGTGTCCCACTGATTGTGACTATGTGTCATTGATTAAGTAGTTGTGTGCCACTTGGTGTGGTCGTATACCACTGGATTGTAGTTGTGTACTACTATGAATAGACACAGTCGTGTTCTATTGAATGATATTGTTTTGATTACCATGTAGACTATCAGTTGTGTTGATATTTTCTAAGGGATATAGGTTGAGACGGATCTCTATGACTTGATTAGAAAATAATCCTAGATTGACATTCCTATAGGAATGGTCTCTGTAGTCCATGGCATAGCTTTTAGCATCTATTGTGATAGTCATTCCTCTAGGACGTATGTCCAGGTTAGAAGAATGGTCCTTGTATCACTCTGTGGAGTGAGTGATTTATTCAGCATCATGCATGATTACTCAGATAGAGTATGGCTTCGAGAGATGATGCAGTTGATGGTATCAGATGATAGTGATGATGGTGCTCGTGATCTAATCATGAGATAGTCTGTACGACTATGATGATGCTACCGGTTGAATGGTATGTTTGTGCTCAAGACCATTGCCTTCAATACCTCCCTAGCTAGGAGGGAGTGTTGATATTATGGTAGCTGCGGGAGGTATTTACCTCCACGTGTAACCCTGACGAGAATACAATATTCTAGGAAGCAAGAAGAAACCTTAAAGCATTGAACATAACCCTAGAAGACAAGTCGACCCAAGGAAATATTTAATATTAAGTATTTAGTCTCCAGAATGACAAGTCGGCCCAGACAGCTCAAGAAAACAGTGTAAATATAAGTAGCCAGACCTCATTTGGCACACAGCAGCTCAAAATTTCAGCTGGGAAGAAGTGCGCACTGTAGAAACTGGGCAACTGCGCAAGTCTGGGGAGCAGATGTAACCGGCAGCTACTGCAATCTGTATTCCTGGTTTAGGCTCAGACTTTCTATTGGTTATGGTTGGACTTTCTGATCAGTCTTGCTTGGTGCATTAGCCTTGGTTGGCTATTGGTTTTCTTCCGGAATCATTCTTTGTCAAGGTTAAGGTGCTCGGGGGTGGCTTCGGCCTATGGTTGGGTGACAATATTGTTATATTGTCTATGGTTAAACGAGCACATCCATTACTTTCTAACATTGGCTACCATCAGATCAAAATGAGGGAGCAAGATATCTCCAAGACTGCTTTTCAGTGTCACTATGGGCACTATGCGTTTTTGGTCATGCCTTTTGGGTTGACTAATGCGCCAGCCACCTTCCAGTCCTGCATGAATCATTTGTTTAACAAGCAACTAAGGAAGTTCCTATTGGTCTTCTTTGATGATTTATTGATCTATAGCAAAACTTGGGAGGAGCACCTTCAGCATGTGGAGCAGATTTTGGCTATCATGAAAGAGCAATCCTTATATGCTAAGGAATCCAAATGTGAATTTGGAATGACAGAGGTCCTTTATCTAGGACACATCATTGGAGTGAAGGGGGTACAGGTACACCAAGAAAAAATACAAGCTATACTTGACTGGCCCACACCTAGGACACTCACAGAGCTGAAAGGGTTTTTGGGCATCTGTTGTTATTACAGGAGGTTTGTCAAAGGTTTCTCTCAACGTTGCGCACCTCTGAATGATTTGACCAAGAAGGGGGCATTCAAGTGGAGCCCAGAAGCACAGTCAACCTTTGAGAAAATGAAGAAAGTGATGAGTACATGTCCAGTATTGGCCCTACAAGATTTCGCACAACCCTTCACAGTAGAGTGTGATGCCTCAGGGGAAGGCATTGGAGTAGTACTTATGTAGAATAGGCATCCTATTGTCTATGAAAGCCGAAAATTGAGAGGTCTTGAACTCCTCTACACCATCTATGACAAAGAAATGCTAGTCATCATGCATGCATTGGCTAAGTTCAGGCAGTATTTAGTTGGGGAAAAAGTCGCCGTGAGGACAGATCACAACAGCCTCAAGTACTTCCTAGATCAAAAGGACTTGAATGAAAGGCAGCAAAAGTGGGTGAGAAAAATCTAGGCTTATGACTTTGACATAGAATTTGTCAAAGGAAAGAATAATGTGGTAGCAAATGCCTTATCCAGAAGACCATCAGTTTATGCCATGACCGATATCTCAGTGGATTGGAAGGCCCACCTCTTGGTGGAATATTCAGAAAACAAATTTGCATGCGAAGTGATGGATGGACAGGTACAAGATGACAATTTCATAATCATGGATGATATCATATACTACAAGGGCCGAATTTTCTTGGTTCCCGAATCAACCTTTAAGGCCAAGGTGCTACAAGCATGCCATGATTCACCAGTCGTAGGGCATCAAGGATTCATCAAGACATACAGATAGGTTCGGGAGAGGTTTGCTTGGAAGGGTTTGAAAGAAGATGTGATGAGCCACATCAAGGAGTGCAGCACTTGCCAAGCCAACAAAAATGAACACACTCACCCAGCAGGATTACTACAGCCACTTCCCATTCTGGAGCACAAATGGGAAAGTATATCTATGGATTTCATCACAGGGTTTCCCAAGGCTCAGGGCAAAGACTGCATTTTCATGGTAGTGGACAGGTTGATGAAGTTTGCACACTTTTTTTCCATTGCCACAGATTACAATGCAGCACAGGTTGCAGACCTATTCTTCAGGGAAGTTTTCAGATTGCATGGTTTGCCCAAAACCATAGTGAGTGATAGGGATAGCAGGTTCATGAGCACATTTTGGCAGGAGCTCTTCAGGTTAGTAGGTATGGCCCTAACACCTAGTACCAGTTATCACCCTCAGACGGATGGCCAAACAGAGAGTCAACAAAAGGGTTGAAGGCTACCTCAAGAATTATGTGGCAGGGCAGCAGAAAGCTTGGGTTAAATGGATTCACTTGGGGGAATACTGTTACAACACCACTCATCATATGTCCATTGGTATGCCACCATTTAGGACCTTATATAGCTATGACCCCCTCTCATTTGCAGAGATTGACTTTGGTGACAGCAGAGCTCCCATGGTTCAGGACTGGATTCAGCAAAGTCTGGACATACTCAGGGAAATGAAGGACCACCTACAAAGGGCACAGAATCAACAGAAGGTACAAGAAGACAAACACAGGGTTGAGCGCACCTTTGAGGTTGGTGACTTGGTTTATTTGAGGCTTCAACCATACAGGCAGGCATCCATTAAGAGAAGTGGCGCAGAGAAGCTACAACCTCGTTTTTTCGGTCCATACTAAGTCAACAGGAGGGTAGGGATCGTGGCATATGAGTTGGATCTACCACAGGGCAGCAAAATACACAATGTCTTCCATGTTTCGTGTTTGAAGAGAGCCATCGACAAGCATATCACTCCTATAGAGGAATTGCCACCTATGGATGAAGAAGGACAATTGGTACTGATACAAGAGGAGATACTTGAAGTCAAGGAGAAGAAGTTGAGGAAAAGAAGCATCAGAGAGTATTTGGTTAAGTGGAAGAACCTACCCATGGAGGATGCCACTTGGGAAGGGGAACAGTTGATCCAGGAGACAAGTCCAGAATTGCTTGTGGGCAAGCAATTTCTAGCAGGGGAGACTGTAATGTCCCCACCTCTTGATGAAGAGGTATGGAGAGACTTAGTAATCTAGCTTTCCCCACTAGACTATAGTCTCGGGCATATTGGGGACAAAGTCAACCAAAAGATACTTCCTAAACATAACATTCTATTACTAAGTTGACTTTGTGTGGAAAAGGATAACTCAATGAAAGAAAAGAAAAGGTGAGTTAAAGTTAAGAGTTAACCCTAGGGGTTAACTAACTCGACAGATGAATAGACTGGAGCTATAAAGGAAAGGGCAGAGCGCACTTCTAAGACATTCTATAGTATTATCATATTTTGCATTGGAGCTCTTGAGCACAAGCAGTTTTGAGGGTTTTGAGTCTAAAACCCTAGAGATCAACTCGGTGGTGAAAGATTCCACCTTTCTTGATCCAGGCTTGGTCCCGAAGGTGAAATAATCCTCCCACGCCATTCTACAGTGTTGCAGGGGTTCGATCTAAAGGCAGAATCAAGCTAGTGCGCAACCTAGGGGGTTTCCAGCTAGGGGGGCGCACCACCTTGAGGAGTTTGGTTCGAGCTGGAGAAAGGAGAAGGCTTATTGGCAAAGGAGCATCTGGGTTTTCTTCGTATGGTCCCTAGCGTCATTCTTGGTCTATTATGGAGGAGATTGTCCTAGTGGTTTATTTCCTGGAGCTTGGCACGAATTGGAGGAGAGAGGGGTGCATTGCTAGAGGAGGTTATCATTGTTTACTGGCCCGGATCTTCATTGATTGTATTGAGATTTCATCATCTTGTTAGTATTGGACCGATCTACAATCCAGGAGATTTTGGTAGCATTTGGAGGCTCCTAGGAGGGATAACGAAATCCCATTGATTCAGTCAAACCAGGAGAGCAAAAACCAGTAGATGGTTTACTCAGTTGGAGGAGCAAAACTTCTTCGTTCAGCTTGAAACTTGGCACGGTAGATTCTACTAGCTCGATCTACATTTCGAGAGAGTTTGGAGGTATTTGGAGCTCAGAAAGAGGAGGGCCGAAACTTGAGGGTTCATCAATAGCCAGAGCATGGCGCAACTCAGCCAGTTGGAAGAGTTCTGCAATGTATTCACTGGGTTCTCTATCTTCAGTCTTATCTTGCATGTTGTTAGCCTTTGGAGGCTTGGATCTCTTCTCAGACAGCCTTTGGGAGGCTATTATCTTTGTATTTCTTATTATTGTATCGGTCGACAACCCGTTTTGATATTATCGGGGTTTTCTTCCAGATCTGCAGATCTCTTGTGCAAGGGGTTCGCACAAATCAATCTCGAGTACAGATTTCGACACAATGGCCAACGCCCTCTAATGCGCATGACCTCAAGAGTTTCATGGGCAATATCAATTTCTACATGAAATTTGTTTCTCATTTTTCTCAGCTAGCCCATCCTCTACACCAGCTCTCCAATCATGCCAAATTTAATTGGAATGCAGAGGTTGCACACCACTTTGTCAAGCTTAAGACCACATTATGTTCTACCCCTGTTCTCTGTTTGTCAAATATGACTCGACCTTTTGAGATTGAGACGGATGCATCTCAGTTCATGATGCAAAAAACGCAGAAATTTTCCAGCCATCTTCTTCCTAATGTATTCGAAAAGTTATGCATGATTTTCCAACTGAAAAATGTGATTTAGTGGCTAGAAATATAAGTTGTAGGAAATGCCTGGCCAACCGACATACCAGTCCAGGAAATGGCCCTAAACGTCAAAACAGGTACGAAACGTCGGCGTTTCGACGTCATTTCTTTTGTTTGTGGGCCTGTACGGGTGGCCAAGAGGGCCACGAGCTAAGTCACCAAAGAGTTTCCAATAGAGGAGGGTTTCCAATTTTTTTATTAACTTTGGTCGTGTCTCAACTTATCTATTGGTTAGATTCTTTGTGTAAACACATTAAAATTAGGTTGTTTACAGAGTGTGCACAGTTCAAAATTTTTAATGAGATACGTTATATGTCAACGCATATATTATTATCTAAATTCCGTGTAGGGATTCTCCATTGTCAACTAATACTTTGTCATACCCCTCACGAACAAGTATTAAATCATATACATCGGTCTGTTATGTAATCAATCAACAACTAAGAAGTATCGCATATATGGATATGTGATCTATAAATTATACGCATATGACCTGTACGTCTTGCCAAAGTAATCTTTATTGTTGAATTGAAGTATAACGTTTTTGCAATTTTCAATGAAATGGAGTTCAAGCTTCTTCACTCGCTATTCATACATCAATGACTTTATTTTAGATCTCGGTTTGGTTTGTTTGCTTGAGTGCCAAAGCCAATTCGAATTAAGAAAACCAATTCCAATTTGGTTGTGTGAACTTTGTTATACAAAAAAACAATGTGCTCTACAACTTTATTTAGTCCCATATATATATATATATATATATATAGAGAGAGAGAGAGAGAGAGAGACGGTGTTTCCATTTTTGGAAGGTCATGTTTTCTACCGTCCCCGTGTCGGAAACTTCCAAACATTTCCCTATTTCGTGCAACTTAGCTGGAAATTGTATGGTACAACAGTGTTTTAATTACAGAAATTTCCAGCCATCTATTTCTTCATCTTCTTCTTCCCTTTTGCGTGCACTTTCAGCTGAATGGATTTTTTTATGCAAAAGATTGTACGGGCCAGAAAACCTTTCAATAATGAGTTATTTTGCCAAAAATTCCAACCATCAAAAGAAGTCTTCCAAGCCCTATATGAAATCCTAAAAAAAATTATAAAGCTAGAATTTTGTTTCATCTCTCATATACATCTTGCTTGGATGATGGCCATGACATTTTGGATGATTTTGTAGAGCCCCCTAAGCTTTTGTTGCTTAAGAGAGGTAATAATGATGTTGTAAAAGAAAATATGGGATTCTGTCATGACGTCTATTGTAACATTGATGTGTATACCAGCCCTTTCCAAGCTTGAATAGAGGAGGCTTGTAGTGGTGCATGCCATTTTTGGCAGGAGTTTGATCATGCACATGGTTTCAGATTATATTTCAGCCATCATCTTGTGGAGATTCCAATATGTACTTCACTATTGATGTATTCTTGTTTTGGATGATAACCAAACACGAGGGAAGAAGTCATTGTATTTATGAGATGCTAACGTGCTTTCATTGGATTTATGATTTCACCTAGCATGCCCATTCTCTAATGTTAGAGTAGGGTAGGAGAAAGAATAGATTCCCTTGAGCACTAGAGTAGAATGAATAAAATCAACATGTGAGCATTAGATTTCATTTCATGTTGTCATTGCCATTGATGGTTTGTGCTTTGTTTTGTAAAAGCCAATTTTCAACTACCGATGTAATGGACTATGTAAATGTGATGTTTAAGGATGTTGATGTGGATCCATCCCACCACGTATTTTTTGCTTGATGATGGAGGCCATATGCCAAGATTTTGTAGTTCTCATGCACTCCCAAGAAGAGCACATCTCCTTGAGTTGGAGCTAGATGTTACATCTCATTTGGATAGGGGTTGTACTAGTGAGTTTCTTCACTACCCTTGTGTTTTTCATCACAAAGAGCTTTGGACAATTGGGGCATTCACTTGGTTCCATGGATTGTGGATGACATGGATGATGATTTGCTAGAGGTTTCCATGGTGTTTCACTTGATCATGTGATGTTCTAGTCTCCACTCCTTGCTAGATGGTTGTACATGATGATATATAGATCCCTTGGTGGAGTGCCCTAGCATTTTTTGGGCTAAGTGGACATTGCATTGCTTTCATCGTGACATTTGGCATCTTCACAACTCCGGAGGCATCTTCACAACTCTCGAGGCATTGTCACAAAGCCCTAAGCACTTGAGGGCCCTTCTTCATGCACCTAGACTATCCATTCCATGCCATATTCATCATCTCCTTTATGCATATTTTGATGAGGTCGTCCTTCTCCTTGAAGAGTTGGTGGGGCTCTTGATGACTTGGTATATGGGTTCATGGCATATTTTGACTTACTCTTACTTGGATCCACCACCCCTCATGCTTTATTGATCCACATGTGCCATTTTGGGGATTATTGTACACATGTTGAGGCATTTTGTTCAATTAAAGGGGGTCGTCCGTTCTTTTCATGGAGATGGTCGAGTGTTATTCACACTCCACATGTTGAGGCCTCGTATCATGGATCCCCTTGCTTGATTTGAGGATGGCGTCCACTTGGAGGTTACTTTGCACATTGCATCATGCTTGTTGATAGGACATCTCCCCTTGGAGAAGATTTAGGAGGTTCCAAACCCTAGATCTACGGTTGCATTGCATATTTTGAGGGTGTCTTAGCTTTAGGATCAATTATCTTTTGACGAAGTGCCCAGAATTCTACCAGGTCAATGCCATTAAATGCATAATGGCTCCGAGATTTCTAAAATGTGGTCAGAATAGAAAATTGGGAAAATTTTGACATGGTTATGGTGCTTTTAAAATCTGATGTGGGAAAAGTTTTACCAAAATTTTGACCACTCATTAGAGGAATGCCCCACATCTTTTGCTTGAGTGTTTTGCTTATTTGGGGAGTTCATTGTTGATATGTGCCATGGTGAAGAGCGCCCTAGCTCCTGAGGCCACATGGCTCGTGTTTTTATGCCTCTATTGTTAGAATATAATGGATGTGCTCGTTTTACCATCGACAATATCACTATTGTCACCCAACCATAGGTCGAAGCCACCCTCCGAGCACCTTAACCTTGACTGAGAATCATTCCAAAAGCAAACCCTAAGCTAGATAGCCAAAAAAAGGGTAGCTCACCTTTCCCCAAGGATAGCGCATCAAACAAGAGTTGATCAGATAGTCCAAACCATAACCAAGAGATAGTCCAAGCCAAAACGTAATCTGCTAGCTGCAGCAACTGCAACGGCAGCTCTCCTCCAAACTTGCGCACAAACTGGGCAACTGCAGTGTGCACAAGTGTTGCTCTGCAATTCTGAAAATGCCTGCCAAAATGAAGACTGGCCTCCTGTATTTGTACTAATTATGGCTAACTGCCTGGGCCGACTTCTCATTCTGGGTGTCTATTTACTTAGTATATAATATTTCTTCTCGCCGACTTCTTCTCTTGTAGGCTAATAACCTAATACCAATTATCTTCTTGAGCCGACTTGTCTTCTAGGGTTATTAGCCAACTCATTAGGGTTTCTTCTTACTTCCCGGACTATTCTATTCTCGTCAGGTTTACACGTGGAGGTAAATACCTCCCGCAGCTACCATAATATCAACACTCCCTCCTAGCTAGGGAGGTATTGCAGGTAATGGTCTTGAGCACAAACATACCGTTTACCTGGTAGCATCAACATAGACTATCTCATGACTAGATCATGAGCACCATTATCACCATCAATGTCATCAATTGCATCATCTCTCGAAACCATACTCCATCTGAGTAATTAGACATGATGTTGGATAAGTCACTCACACCACAGAGTGACACAAGAACCATTCTTCTAATCTGGACATATGTCCTAGAAGAATAAATGTCCTGAACCATTTTTCGTCTAGGAAATCTCTGTCCATTGATCATCCATCTAGCTGATAATCATTTTCAACATCGTTGATAGTCTTCAAGGCAATCAGAACAATATCATTCAATAGAACACAATTGTGTTTATCCATAGTAGTACACAACTACAATCCAGTGGTATACTACCACACCAAGTAGCACACAGGTACTTGATCAGTGACGTATAGTCACAAACAGTGGAACACATCCACCACAGTAGTATACATCTAATGTCTAGAGACATACAGTCTTCATAACAATCATCTAATATCAACCTGCACAGAAACAATGTTATGATATAAACTGAATCATCTGGGCCATTCTTCCACTCACATCTGTGAGATCTGGAAGAGCATCTTCCCTTAGAAGGTAAAACATCAATGATGAGCTATCTGGACGATTCTTCTCAAGCAAGGAAGAATAATTGTCCTGATTTCTGAGCCTAGACCATTCCCCACCCTGGGCCATTCCTCCAACACTAAACAAAGTGCAACCTGGAGAGAATGAGTCTACCCTAAGGAATGTCTGTCCCTGATTGTTGAACCTGGACCATTCCCGACCCTGGGCCATTCCTCCAGCACTAAACAAAGTGCAACCTGGAGAGAATGAATCTACCCTAAGGAATGACTGTCCGGACCATTTCCAAAGGAAATGATTGTCCTACACCAACCTCCAAAACGGACCATTCCCCATGTTAACCACAATGGGAAATCGTTGTCCGGCGAGGCGGACCAGTCTTCTTGAGTACCCCTCAAGAAGAGAGACTGCCCTAGACCATTCCCCATGTTAACCACAATGGGAAATCGTTGTCTATGGTACATCAGCAATCCATCGAACCATTTTCATTATGAAAATGACCGTTCGATCTGGACCATTTTTCGAACTGGAAAATGCCTGTCCGTCAGAAATCTCAAACCACTTTCCGAACTCGAAAGGAACTACTCATTCGGGACCATTTTTCGAACTAAAAATGATTGTCCATAAATCAATAACACATCAGTGCTCCCTCCCAACCTAGGAGTCATCTCTTCCTTTTTCAATGAGGAAGTCGTCTCCACGAGCTCCATCTTGAGTACACAAACTCTTTCATCTTGGATAGAAGCTTTACCAAAATGTTTGCCTATCTGCTCATCTGTGGAGATATGTATTGGAGAACCACTTTCTTCGTTCTGGACTTCATCACGGATAATGTAATGCTTGATCTCAAATGTACTTCGGTCTAGAACACTGGTTTTCTCTGAAGGCTTCACATAGCTCTGATCAATAAAGTATATCATTGTTGGATTCCTCTTTGGTTCCTACTAGCTCACAACATCGCAGCAAGGATCAAACTAGAACATATCCATGTGGCACTTCTTCTGTCATTATGAGATCTTTGTCATGGATTGGCAATCCATCAACCTGATCTTCTGAGTAGTCATTCTGATACAATATCTCTGTTATAGAAAATCTTCACCATGCTTCTGTTGTGCATTGGAGGTTCTCCACCAAGTTGTCTTCTTCCATCAGCATACAAGGGTCTCTTTCTGGTATACATCAAAGCCTTGAGGTTGCTCTACATGTAAACTCCAACCCATGGATATTGTGAACAATATACTGGCTCATGTAAAGGTATGTCTAGTTTACTGGAACAAGTAATCATCATAGTCTTCTCCCTCCATCTGGGAAAACCTCTAGTCCTCGATCTCGCAATGCTTTCATTCATAAGTCTCTCATACACTGTTCTTCAACTTTCAGTTCCTCTGCTTGATTACTTTTAGTGAGTTCATATCAAGCTGGTAATCTTGTGATTCTAGATACAATGACTGGTTGTTCTGGCTTCTCTTCCTTTCTTGGAATCTTCATGTTCTTCCTCATGTTTTTCTTTATCTCTTGGGTCCATGGAGTTTCTTATAGATTCCATGCCCTAAATATTCCACTTCTTCCTTTCATCATAGGATCACGGATGTGGATGGACAACCAGGGATACTTTAATGCTTCTCTTCGAAGAAGAATTCTTCTAAGATCGAACTGAACACGTACTGCTTTTCATGGCTGCTACCATGGATATATACTTCATCATCTTCAATGGATCATAGGATTAGCTCCCTCCTAATCCTTGCTTCATGTATGAGTGCATTTTTTTTTTTCGGAAATATATAATCGGCTCCCTCCATCTAACAGAATCCATGCTTCCGTCTACATCCTTTTTGTCTTCTGCAAAGTGTCATAAGTCTTTCTCCAATTTCCTCTTGATTGTTGACTTCTTTCTGTCTTTGCTTCTTCTAAGTTTCTTCAAGATTGATTCTGATTTCGGCTTATCTTGTATTAGCTTCCACATGATTTGTTTGATGTATTTCATACTTTCATGTGTATTATCTGGCTTGTATAATGATAGCAATCCTTATCTTTTTGTTCTTCCATAGGTATAGTTCTTCTTGGAATATATTATAGATATACAAGATATGTACAAGAACTAAGAAGAGTATTGTTACCTTGTCTTTAGAGGAAGAAGTTTGTTTCATCCTACATAGTCTTCTTTGAAAGTTTCTTTTCTTCGGCAACTGATGCTTCGTGTGTTTCCTTCCTTTTCTTTAACTTGGGACAATGATTCTTGTAGTCCCCATACTTTCGACAGTTGAAGCATTGTATTTCTGACATATCTTTCTCTTGATTTGGCTTCTTCCTGGAGCCAAACTTCCTTTTGTTCCTGAAATCCTTGAACCTTGCTGTGAAGGCTTGATCATCGTACTTCTTTTGGGGTTTCTCTTTTGCACTGATCCTTGATTCTTCTTGAGCGCAACAAGTCCAAATTTCTTCAAATGTAGGATACTCCTTCCTTGTGTTCATGCTTGCGGCAAATGCATCCCATGTCTTGGGAAGACCATTGAGTACTATGTTTACCAATTCCTTCTCTGAAATGATCTCTTCAATAGCTTGTAGTTGATCTCTTAACTAGGAGATTCTCACAAAGTATGATGTTATGATGTCATCATCATTCATCTTCATGTCACAGAGCTCATTCTTCAGACTCATTACTTGTCCAATGTTTCTGGCTGAGAAGAGGTTTGTTAGGGCATCGTACATCTTCTTCGATGAGTCAAGATGGGAGATGTAGGGTATCAAGTGGTCTTTTATAGAGTCCACTATGATACTCATGGCATTAATGTCACCGTCTTTGAACTTTTCCATAACTGCAACGTTCTGCGGTTCTTTCTCTTTTCCTTCTTCAAACTCTGGTTTCACGATCTTTCCTTTCACGATATCCAGCACTTTATTCTTGGCAAGGATGAGGTCAATCCTTGTCTTCCACACTCTGAAGTTAGAAGCTCCATCTAACTTGTTTTCTAACTTCATGGAGTAGGTCATGGCTTCTTTGACTTGGTCAACCCTAGGTTTGACCAAAAGCTCAAACTTGATGTCTTGGCTTGCTGAGAGTACCAGGAGATGCGATAGGCTAGGGCGCACTGGTCTATCCGGAAATTAGGTCAATCCCTTCACTTAAGGTGCCTCAACGAGAGGATTAGGGTTTCTGCAACTGCACCTGCTAGTAGCCCTAGCAGCAGTGCTTTGGTGACTGCTCTTGCTAGAAACCCTAGCGGCAGTTCTTCAACGAGCTTAATATCCTTATGGCTATGCTTCCTTCCAGCAGTTAGACTGAATGAAGGAGTTGTGGGCCCATAACCTGTTAGAATATAATGGATGTGCTCGTTTTACCATCGACAATATCACTATTGTCACCCAACCATAGGTTGAAGCCACCCTCCGAGCACCTTAACCTTGACTGAGAATCATTCCGGAAGCAAACCCTAGGCTAGATAGCCAAACAAAGGGTAGCGCACCTTTCCCCAAGGATAGCGCATCAAACAAGAGTTGATCAGATAGTCCAAACCATAACCAAGAGATAGTCCAAGCCAAAACGTAATCTGCTAGCTGCAGCAGCTGCAACGGCAGCTCTCCTCCAAACTTGCGCACAAACTCGGCAACTACAGTGTGCACAAGCGTTGCTCTGCAATTCTGAGAATGCCTGCCAGAATGAAGACTGGCCTCCTGTATTTATACTAATTCTGGCTAACTACCTGGGCCGACTTCTCATTCTGGGTGTCTATTTACTTAGTATATAATATTTCTTATGGCCGACTTCTTCTCTTGTAGGCTAATAACCTAATACCAATTATCTTCTTGAGTCGATTTGTCTTCTAGGGTTATTAGCCAACTCATTAGGGTTTCTTCTTGCTTCCCGGAATATTCTATTCTCGTCAGGTTTACACGTGGAGGTAAATACCTCCCGCAGCTACCATAATATCAACATCTATTGGTGGTCGACCACCCTTGGAGAGCTACACATCCACCTTGAAGGAGATCTAGGAGGTTTTCATTGCCTACTTTGAAGAGTTAGGTGTCAATTAACATATTAGCTGTAATGATCCCAAGCCAAATTCTTTCTTGGAATCACTACTACTGATTTATTGAGTTATGAAGTGCATACAAGATTCATCAACACATGGAGATCACAATATATTCAAATTGTAGAAGCATAAGCAAAGATCTGACCTTTTATTATGAGCAATGTAAGATCAATACAATAGATGGCCGATCTGGCATAAACCTCAGATGGTCGTACAAGCAATAGATATGAGCTGCTACAAAATGCTCTCGTTAATACAAAATAATGCCTCCAAAGGCTGAATAAGAAATGAAGATCAATACAAGCAGATCTGAATGCCAAACTCTCCAGCTGAAGACTGTCACGCTCCAATAGAAGGCTGAAACCCTCAATAACTCGGCCCTGCTACCAAAAGT
>ML780120.1:1038515-1052785 GCA_009831015.1 Picea engelmannii
TCCTTTCTTAAGTCAACTTAAAAATATAACTTTTAACTTCTTGACTTTTCCCCCCCCTTCAGTGTGAGACTATGACCTAGTGGGGGTGCCCAGGTCACTGAGTCTCCTCATTACCTCTCTAAGAGGTGGGGGACATTACAGTCGGGAAGAAGACTGCCAAAGAGATGTATGATGCCTTAGGAACCTTGTACCAGAGTGTGAACATATCCACAAAGATTCACTTAAAGAACAAGCTTAGTGCTACTTGCATGAGCAAGACAAACACAATGAAAAGCTATTTCACGAAGATAGCAAAGTTGAGAGGTCAAATTGCAACAATTGGGAACACAGTTGAGGAAAATGAGCTAATTCATATTTCTCTCATCTTACTCCTATATCGTATTTGGAGTCTCCTTGATACAGTGAAGGGAGGGGAGCAATATCCATACTTCGCCTATTACTCATCAGAGTCCATTGCATCAGCTAGTTCTCTGATTTGTTCTCGACACTATTATGTCGGGGTCTCGAATCTCCTAGCATCTGTTGGTATTACGATGGACTAGCTCCCTCTGTTTAGATATTCCCTTGATGCACTAGGCCATCTCTTACCTACCAGATAGGAGATGAACACAATCATTAGAGAAGATATCTACAAGTAGTTTGTACAGGTCACTTGGATAAACCCTCAATGTGGGTCACATTCGAAGATGGCCTTCTATGCCGAGAACTTCATGGTTATGAGGGATGGACCCATTGTTCGACCACATTACACACTTCGCCATTGGACGCACGCTCTTCAGATCCCCCTGGGCCAGTTCAGAGTTGGCTCTCATAGATTGTGAATTGAGACTAACCATCAAATTGACCAATCAAACAAAATCTGCCAGCTATGTCATCTATGAGAGGTTGAGACTAAGGAGCACCTCATCTCCCATTTCCTAGTTTACTATGAGATCCAAGGACTATCCCATTGTCTTTTCAGAGAGCTACAAACGCTTAGTAGTTTCTTTCGATACCCTGACCAGAGATGCCTAGCCCTATACAAGCAAGAGGCCCTCCATCTCTGCTCTTCTATCCTCCAGTCACATCTACATCCTAGACCATCTCCCACCTAGCAGATCACTTACTTTTTTATGGTGCTATGAACTAGGGGCACCAAGCAACAGCTAGATAGAGATGACCCGCAATCAATGAGGACACGAGACACTACTTCTACCTCAATGAAACCCCAGTGGAGTCACCAAACCAGACTTCATATTAGCAAACAGACCAATCACCAAATGATATCTTCCAGACCACAACGACGGGTTCTTCCTTCTAGACAACAGCACAACACTCATTCTAGCTCCTCTTCCAATTCTTCTTCTGGAAAAACATCTATTTTAATTTTCCTCCATTTGGCCTCCAATGTTAGGACAGAGGGTTCAATTGGACCAGGGTAGCCTTGTACCACTAGCACCATAGACTCTAGATCCACTTACCTTGTACATCTCTCTCTTGGATCGCCTCTCCATCTTTGGAGTTGGTCTTCTAGGTTTTAGATTAGATTTTTGCTCTGTTTTACTTCATGCTTCTTGCTTTTATATAGGAGCGATTTTAGCACTCCCACTTTGTATAGACACAATTGTACCTAATAGTCCCATTGACCTACTTAGGTGGTCATTTGTTGCATATTAATACATTTATCTTATCTTATATCTTATCTTATCTTAATACATTTATCTTATCTTATCTTATCTTATCTACATGGATTTAGTGGCACAACTTTGTCTATAGCATATGTGGTCAAGAGAAGTTACCTAACTTCGAGCAGTTGTGAGATGCTTTGGTTGCAAACAAGATGAGACTACAACATGTCTCAACCAATTATGAGGATGTTCCAAACCTAACCCTCATTGGGAAGGTGAGGAAGGGAGGAAAGAAAGGATTCGGCAAGGGTCGGAAGAAGATAGAAGACTCGGGGTCTTCTAACCAACAAAAGATAGATTTGAGCAATATCAAATGCTTCAACTGCAGCAAGCATGGCCAATATGCTTCTTAGTGTCCTAAGAAGAAGAAGGGGAAGGGTAAGCAATAGCAGAAACAATTTGCAGGAAGTGTTGAAGCTTCAAGAGTGGACAATTTGACTACTAGGATTGATACAACCATTACCAAGGTGTTGTTCCTTTCCACCAACACAATTCCAGGTGTTGGGTGTTATGTTGACAATGGAGCCACAAGACACATGACTCTGAACAAATCAACCTTGTTCAAGTTCGAGGAACAAGATATCGACATGCAAGTGGAGCTTGGTGATGATGGCAAGTACCCAGTGATTAGGTTGGGGTCTATCTCATTCCACATGCCAATTAGATAAGTTTTGGATCTACATGAGGTACTATATGTTCCCAGTATGACTAAAAATCTCCTTTCGATTTCTTTTCTAACAAATTTGAATAGTAGGGTTGAGTTTGATGATCAAGAAGTGATCATCAAAAGTCGACACCTTGATCCTTGTCTAGTGTTGGCCAAAGGAGTTAGGGAGGGTGGCCTTTATAGACTGCTAGTAGATCCAATAAAGCAAAGAGCTTTGTGGTCCAATAATGACAATCTATGCAAGCTTTGGCACATAAGAATTAGTCACCTGAAGTCTTGAACTATGGTTTTGAAGGACATGGATTCTTGATCCAATTCATCCAGATGTCTATGGACCCATGTCATCAACTTCATTGACAGGTAATCTTTATTATGTTACTTTCATTGATGATTCTTCCAAAAAGACCTAGATATATTTTATGAAGACCACGAATGAAGTTTTTAGCAAGGTTCAAGGGTTTAAAGCTCCTATTGAGAACTAGACAAATAGGAAGATCAAGGCACTGAGATCAAATAATGTAGGGGAGTATACCTCCAATGACTTTGATTCCTTTTGCAAAAAAGCAAGAATCAAGAAGGAGTTGATAGTACCTTACAACAAGCAAAAGGGGTCCCTAAAAAAAAGAATAGGTCCATAGTAGAAATTGTTAAGTCTATGGTTCATGACTTACATCTGCCCATGTTCCTTTGGACAGAAGCATGTTGTACTGCAGTCTATACACTAAACAGATGTCCACATAAGGTGTTGAAGGACAAGACTCCAAAGGAAGCCTTCACAAGGGAGAAACCAGATGATTCTCATTTCAAGGTGTTTGGGAGTCCGGTATACATTCATGTTCCGGAGGAGAAGAGGACAAAGCTTGAACCCTCCAACGTGAAGGGTATTCTAGTTGGCTATAGTGAGTCCTCTAAGGCTTACCATATCTATGTTCCTTCTTAGAGGAAGATAGTAGTAAGCCTGGATGTGAAGGCAGATGAGGATGCATGGTCTTCCAATTCCCGAACACCTAGTATTGATGGACAAGGAGACAACAACGGTTACCCCAACTGTTGATCCACAAGTTCAAGGAGTCCAAGTTCAAATCAGACAGGTTCCAATATAGGTACAAAGACAACTTAACCACCCAGTATAGCCAGGAGGTCGAGGTGGGTATGTAGAAATTGTAGGAGGCACTGGAGCAAGTTGGTGCTCCAACAACTTCTCTTTGGGTAAGCCATCCTCCTAAGAAATTCCCCAATTATGTTGCACCGATGTTTTCCATCATTGATACGGAGCCTTCTAGTTACGAGGAGGCAGCGGGTGAGCATGTATGGCCAAATGCTATGGTGGCGGAGTACAACTCCATCATAAAGAATGATGTGTGGGAGATAGTATCAAGGCCAAAGAGGAAATCAATGGTTGATTCCATGTGGTTGTACAAGGTGAAGCATGCAGTTGATGGCAGCATCAAGAAGTACAAGGCTCGGTTCATAGCCAAAGAATTCTCCCAAAAAGAGGGAGTTGACTATGAGGAGACCTTTGCTATAGTTGCTAAGTATAATTCTATTAGGAACATTATGTCTTTAGCATCTATTTTTGGATGGCAGTTATATCATATGGATGTTAAGACAACCTTCCTTAATGACCTGATTGAGAATGAAGTTTGCATAAATCAGCTGAGAGGGTTTGAGGTGCATGGGCATGAGACCCATGTATGCAGATTGAAGAAATCTCTTTGCAGGCTTAAGCAATCACCCCATGTTTGGTACTCCAAGATTAATGAGTACCTGTTAGGTTTGGGCTTCACCAAAACTGCTACAGATCCCAATTTTTATTATTGATTTGATAGATCCAATCTGCTTATTTTGGTCCTATATGTAGATGATCTGATACTTACAGGGAATTCAAAGAAGCTCATTGTAGCATGCAAGGTTACATTAGCACAAGAGTTTGACATGAAGGAAATTGGACTAATGCACTATTTCTTAGGTCTAGAGGTGTGACAAGGTATAGGGGAAGTTTTCCTTGGGCAGGGAAAAAGCACAATTAAGACCCTGAAAAAGGTTCCACGTGATGGATTGTAAACCTATGACCACCCCTATGATGTCCACTCTAAAGTTGCATGATGACTTAGATTCATATTTGGTAGATCCTTCAGTGTATAGATAGTTGATTGGATCCTTGATTTATCTAGTTGACACCAGACCCAATATATGTTTTGTAGTGAACACCTTGAGCCAGTTCATGGTTGAGCCGAGGCAAATTCACTGGATAGCTGCAAAACATGTGCTCTGATATTTGAAGGGCACAATACATTATGGTCCGAAATATGCAAGAGATGGTGAGTTGATGTTGCATGGATTTGTTGATTCTAAATGGGCAGGGGATGCAAGTGACAAGAAGAGTACTTCAAGATGTTGCTTAAGTTTGGGATCAGGAGTGATTTCCTGGTTCAGCAGGAAGATATGTTTGGTAGCATTGAGTTCAACGGAGACAGAGTATATGGAAACTAGCACTACTAGTTGTGAAGCCATCTGGCTTCGCAAGTTGATTGCACAGCTGACAGGTGAGATGTTGGAGCCTACTATGGTCTACTGTGACAATCGGAGTTGTATCAAACTCTCTGGAATCCAGTATTTCATAATCACTCCAAGCACATTGACATCAGATACCATTTTCTTAGGGACAGGGTCCAAAAGGCAGCAATTGCTCTAGATTTAGACAAATCAGCAAGTTGCAAAGGGGAAGTTCAAGATGTTCAGGGAGAGACTTGGATTGGTGGAGAACACTTTCCTCAATAAGAAGTGTTAGAGAATGTACCTCAGATAGTCTTCTACAACACTGTGTGCACGTGTGGCTGATCTGATCTCTTTTCTGTTACAGTATCATCACACACACAGCAGATCCGTACAACACTGATTTCCGTGTTGTATGGTGGTTTGTAGATGAGGGCGCAGCATTAAAGAGGGCTAGAGTGCTTGTCACTATATCTAGGCTTCCATCATTGAAAGCGCATGCATGCATGCATGTGCCAGCTATAGATAGGATAGGATAAGATTATCCTTAGATTCCAGTTCCAGGAGATTGCATGTTGTTTCTAAGTTAAGTAAAAGAGGGCGCATGCAGTTGCATGTGTTAGTTTCAGTTTAAAGTGATTTGCTAATTGTAACTTAAGTCTAAGTTCATTTAGGTTCATGCATGCAGATAAGGGGGTAGATATCTAAGAGGATGCATGTTTGCATCCCTTAGAGCATCTCCAGTTGAGGCACTGTTATGCATGTGTCCAGATTCGCTGTAACTCTTCTTCCTAGTCTATAACGGAGAAAGCAGGGGTATAGGTTTATTCATTCAGTTCAGGAGCAAGCATTGAATTAGCTTGCTGTATTTTTCTTGTAGCAGATTTCAGTTCAGAATTAATGAGAAAACAGTAACAGGTTTTGACAATCGATCTACTAAGATTCTGTTTTGCTTTTAACAGTGTTTTAGCATGCTGTAATTCTGTTTCCTGCTTCATAACAGTGATGTGATTTAGAACAGACCTCTGAGTTTTAGTTATATATTTTCTACAGTATGTGTTAGCAGATTTTAGCATTATTAGAGCAGCAATTTTGAGTGGCTTTTAAGGTTCAACTGTCTAGTAGGTTATGAATTCTTTGAGTGCAAGTCTGCTTACCATTGTTTAAGAAAATCTAACAAAACATAATGACATTTCTTGTGACCATTTTTTATTTCTAGGCAAGAAACGGGTTTCTTGACAAACCACGAACAACATTGGCCAAAAATGAGAAAGTTACAAAAAAACACTTACAGTTTTTTAAAAAACGCAAAAACATAAAAACAATAGGGGGAAGTGAAAGCAAACCCTAAAGGTCACATACTTAAGGCTGAAACAACATTATTTCATCCATTGTTTTCTACAAAATTGAGTTGTGGGACAGAGAAGAAACCCAGCACTTGGCACTCTTGGAACTTGGATGTTGGAGCATGGATTTTTGCAGAATTGGGACCTTGCACTTTAGAGGAACTAGGTTAAGGATTTTGAGTTGAATCATGCTCTACAATATAAATATTTTGACTAATTGGCACCATGTTAGCTTTTGAACTTGAAGCTTTGTTTGTTGGGATTTTTTTAACTTTTGGAATTTATTTATTGTTTGCAATCCATTATCCCAATTACCCAATCATCGACATCATAAATCATAAGATCTCCCTTCCAACCCAAGACAAATCAGTCACCACAAAAGAATACATGGAAGACAAAAGGGATTTTGAAGGTAGGCTACGCTATGTTGTACAATCCATTCATTCGTGTAGTGGAGGACTTGGTGGGCCAATAGGAACAATGGGCTGGATATGCACTTGTTGCAAGATTCAAAAATCATGATCGGTTGTACTTGTGAGGTGGCATTTATCTGTAGTTAGGAAAAGGGAGCAAACCAAAATTTGTCACCAAGTTCCTACTTTGAGAGGGCATTCCTACTAAAACCATATAAGAAAGTTGAAAGACTGAAAGCACCTCTCACTCCCACTCAACCGACCGATGCAAAACAATCTCAACCCAACAGTAGTTCTAGTCAAAGCCATGGTCTTCCTTCACTTGACCATCTTTGGGATGTAAGACAGTAAGAGGTCAATCAAATATTGATGCAACAATTGGGCAATTCTTATTTTGCAAATGGCATAGCATTCAATATGTGTAGGCTACCTTGCTGTAAGGAGTTGGAGTTGATACACAACCCCTGGTTTTAAGAAAATAAGAACATCATCTTTAGCATATGACAAGGATCACATTAAAGCGAAACTTCATGACATTAGAAAGAGTTAATGGGACTCTAAGGTGTCCTTTGTTTAAGATGGTTAGACATAGATCTTGTTGATGTTTTTGTAGCATCGGGAGGTATTCCCACATTGGCCTAGGTGTTGGGCATGTGGGAGCCATTCTTGACACTCACATTGCGATTTTTCCTCAAGAAAATCCTTTGTGTGAAGTGTGGGGCTTTGTGGGCTTGTTGATGGGCTTTGTGGGTTTGTTGATGATTAAACAAACCTAATTTAATGTTGAGTGAATTTAGGGGCTTCTTCCATACCTTTTTGAGTTATATAAAAGGAGATCATGTGAGAAGTTGAAACACAGGGATGATAAGTCATTCATTCTAGGTGACAAGTTGTGGTGACCTCAGCCAGCAATGGAGAGGGGCCGAGTAGGCCTCAGTTCTGCAGTTTAGAGGTGTTTTGGGCAGAAGAGGAGGACTGGGTAGCACCTAGACTCAGCCAGAGAGAAGAGGACAGCCTAGCCGCAGGTCTGTGTGAGGCAGCCAGCAAGAGGAGCCTCAGTCCGTGAGGCTTAGGAGAGGCTCAGCCTGCTAGGAAGGCAGCCGCTGGAGTTTAGGAGAGGCTCGGCCTGCTGGGAAAGGCAGCCACTGGAGTTTAGGAGAGGCTCGGCCTGCTGGGAAAGGCAGCCGCTGGAGTTTTTAGGGGCTCGGCCTGCTAGGAAAGGAAGCCACCGAAGCTTTGAGAGGCTCAACATGCTAGCAAAGGTAGCCAAGGGAGTTCTTGGAGGCTCGGTCTGCAAGAGGAGGGCAGCCACAGAATTTATGGGCAGCTTTGGGGCTGTTGCAAGTAAATTACAGGTCTGTGGGGCAGCCTTTGAGGGCTGGAACAGTCAGCTTCAGCCACAGATCTTTTTGGTGCAGTACAGTCAGCCTAGTATCAAATATTTGGACAGTTCTGAAGGCTGGTACAGTCAGTCTGAAGGGACAGAAGGAGGACTGATCAGCAAGCAGAGTTTGGGCACAGAAACCAAGGAGGGTTTCTGCAGTGGTATTTTCTTTTGTAAGAAAGGACCATTTTCCCTGGTACGGGAGCCCATTGTTCTGAGATTGTACTGAAGTGCAGAACAAGTGATTTGGGCATTAAATACTGTGTACTGTATATGATTCAATTGCTGGTGTCTTATTTTTCCGCTGTGCTAAGTTGTTAGACATCTCAGTGTGTCTATGTTCACAGTTCAGATTGTGTAATTTTCTGTGTATACTGTTGAGAACCTAGACCAGACCTGAGGTGTGTTCAAAATCAAAATCTAACAGATCAATCATTGGCATCTCATTAACATATTAGTTTCTAGACCACAGGTCATGTTTTTGAAATGTTGTGATACTACAGGAGGACCAAGTATGGTCTTCATTTGATGGGCCTCTTCAAAGAGGCTATTGAAGAGGTCGGTCGATAAAATGTTGTTCAAATTGTAAGAGATAGTGCAACAAATAAAAAAAACCTCCATGAGGTTTGATTAAGGGCGAGTACCAAAAAAAAATTGACTCCTTGCGTTTTATTGCATGAACCTCTTCTTAAAAGATATCAATAGCATTGCATGTGTTGAGTTAACATTGAATGAAGGAAAGATGTTACAACGTTTTATTATTAATCATTCAACATATATGGCAATGTACATGAAATATGCCACCTTGTAACTTCATTAATGTGCATACACCAGATTTGCGTCCACCTTTGTTTTATTGCAGTGTCTACTGGAAGTGTGCCAGTCACTTGGGGGCATAATAGATTCCCTTGAGCAGCAGAGGTGTAAGGGGCCCATTCTAGTGATCGTAAACAGGTTGAGGACCTTATCATTGGCCGCTTATTTGATGAGTTTTAGAGGCAGGTAGAGGATATAATGACCATGATTACACCTATTGTTGATGCACTTTGCATGTTTGGGAATGATAAACCAAGGGGATGTATATAAGGGCCTTCACTAGATGTGGGAGAGATTTCATCAAATTATGTTTAATGAACATCCCAAGATTAATAGAGAAACTAAGAATGTACTGTGGGATCTGTCAATTGGGTTTAGCCCGAGTGGGTGTGGGATGGAGTCTTATCCTCCCTACGCAGGTTCTATTCCCATAAAGTAACATGTTGAGCTCATAATGAGTATATTGTTGTAACGGCTTCAAGCCCTGAAGAATCTAAGGTTTACCCTGGGTACCATCTTCGAAATGATCGAAATGACATGGGTACCATCTTCGAAATGACGAGAAGTACCTAGGGGTTTTCCCTGAGTGTTGTTATAGGGGTTTTCCCTGAGTGTTGTTACCTGGAAAAAAAAGTGTGGGGTCTAAGTCTCACAACATGGAAAATGTCACAGCCCTCTCAAATCAGTTGCAATGAAAAGGTTAATAGAAAACTGGAATGCCTTTGTCAACAGGTGTTATGATCATCATGATCGTACTACCATATGGGCTGAGTTGGGAAAATATTTGAGATTAGAGAGCCTTTGCATACCAAGACTGTGCAATAACAGGACTAGACTTGGGCCCATTGACTTTGCAAGAAGTATGAAGTCAGAGTTCCCTTGCTTCATCGCTTGGCTATTTGTCTGCTTTCACGAGTAATTCCGAACCAATCTTTAATCTTTTATTTTAAAGTTACTTGTATGTACACGTATTTATTTGAGAATCTATTATTAAATTTTAATGACGCCATTTACATTTCGCTTTGCCACGTGACTAGTTCATCAGCGTGTGAGAAAAACTGAAGTGATTATTCCTTGATCCATTCTATGAAGAGGAACCGCCTAACAACGCAAAAGCCTCGAGATTTGGTGTGTGTTCACTCAAATCTTCACCTTCTATCTCGACAACAGGCAGACTACCTTGTTGGACACACTAGGATATCGGCTTACGGCAATTCTCAGTGATAGCGAGGATGAGTTGCCTTTGGAGGTGTTACATTTTCACTCCAGATGAACCAATGGATGAGATGGATGGATATTAGTCTATCTTTAGCCTTGTATATTTATGAACTCAACAGTTAACATTTTGAAAACTGCATTGTTGTAAATTCTTTGTTATAAATATGAATCGTGACATTGAGAGTTGCCCTGTTTTTGCTATGAATATGAACATGGCATATCTTTAATGTTTGTCGTTGTCGCAATTTGAATGATTTGCAATATATTTTGTATGATGCTTATAGATAGTTGGAAATTTTACGTTTTCCAGAATATGTATCAAAAAGCCCTAAAATGTTTCTTATCCCGAAACCTGGGATTTATTGTTTCTTAATCTGAACCTGTTTCTCGTTTCTGGTACATAGCCCGCACACCCATATACCTTCTTGTCTAATAATTATGTTCCTAGAGTTAAGTCGGCTAGCTAGCGCAGACCATATTATTGTTTTCAACTGTAGTGCAGGCATTTGGGCCAATTTTTACTAATCGTTTCTTCCTCGTTTATTTGATACAAACTAACCGGAACCTATAGTTGGCATGTTCCAACTAACTGGCATGCAGTTTACTGAACATTCTAATGAAAATACTTTTCTCCCAAGGAATAAAAAGACACGGTAGATGCTAAGGTTGTCCAAAACTTCAAAACCTTGTCCAAACTCTCTGTTAATCATCCGTTTACTAATACCCACAAACTTTAAAAGAGCAAGAAACCCTAAACCAAACCCTGGTATCCTAAACAAATGCGCTAAAGAACAGATATTGTAAGCATTGAATAATGGAAAAATACTACAGTAAAAACTTTCATTCTAGTTTCTAATGGAATCCCATCCAGTTATATGAAACAATTTTAACCTCAGAAACTATAAAAACACGATTCGTGCACTGACCATGTGGATGGAAAAGGCCCGCGGTTTGAGATAAGTCGGTCTGTGTTGTCGAGGATTCGAGGATAAATGGCAGCTCTTCGAGATTGGTGGCATTGCAGATGTTCGCATGGCTGATGATAGCATTTTCGTCGCCATAGATGTCCAAATAACAATGCTGCAACATCAATCATAGACTGGTGGCACTATAAAAGTTGTTTGGTGGGATCTTGAGTGTAATATCAATTCAAACGTAGAACTGAGTATTCACAATGGAGTGTTTTTCGATGGAATATCACAATGAAGTGAAGGTTTGTTCAAATTTGTTTACATGATTTGAAAATAGTGAAATACATTTTATGAATCTTATTAGGCCGATCAGTATATACATATTGGAAATGGATACATTTAATGATCTTTTTAATTGTAAATTTTAATCTTATCGCTAACAATTGAAGATGTTGGCATATTCTTTGTCTTCCAAATCAATGAATGAGGTTTAATGTTTATAGTTTTCTTGTATTTTTTGATGCATCCTTTTACCTGTTTAACATTTATTGCTTAGCAAATATTAATATGTATACAAAGATTTATTGACATGTTTGAGTGATTGCACTACATAAGACCTCATTGCCATGGATTGCATATTGAAGCAAGTGTTTCATTTCGATTTGAAGCGTGCCCGCGTATCATTTTGATTTGAAGCATGCCCACATTTCATTTTGATTTGAAGTCGGATGCCACGTTTGGTCGACATATGGAGGGATTGGGATATGCGAGAAGATAGGTACATGGATGGATGTGTTTCAAATCAATTGAAGCTCGATGCCACGTTTGGTCGACATGTGGAGGGATCAGGATATGTGAGAAGACACGTGCATGGATGGATGTTGCTAAAGGACACTCCAGGGCTCCATGCATGCAAATAGACAAGCAAGAACCCTAGCGGCTAGGTTTTGAAAATATTGTTGGATCCATGCTCTTTTGCAAGGGACCAAAACCGGTTGTTCGACTTAAAATAAAGTGCATATGGTCAACAAGAGGTCTCAATACTGAGACAGAACAAGTAGAGGCAAAATGTCAATGGACAACAATGGGTAATGTTAGAGACGATTTCAAGGAATATTTGGGTTTGTTGGATAAAATTCGATATATAAAAACTAAGCACATGGACTTGGGTATTTGGAGGCTATATGCATGCCATCAGAAGACTTGGATGTTAAATTTATCAAAACTAAATCGTTGTGGATACACTCTTTCGAATGGGAAGACTTCAGTGTATCTGCAGCTAAGCATACCATGTCTGCACGGACTGATATATGCAGTTTTCTGTGAAGTTCAGTTCGAGGAGCTCTGAAGAAAAGGCAAGACAAAGCATTCAACTTGCTAACCATTTCAAAATGCCTTCATTTTCGAGGTATTCATACATCCTTGCTGCAAGTTTTGATCTCAATGTAGAGGCCTCACCATGATATTATGTGATCTTTGTAGTGTTTTAAACATTTTCTTGCAGTCTTGTAACCAGAGTGCGTACAGCTGCACCACTAAGAAGTACGTTGACAAGAAACTTTATATATGTACGCCATATAAAAGTGCAGGTTTCAACAATTAACGAGGGATTCAAGTATTATGTTTGATGTAACTAGGACCTAAAAATTTGTTTGGCCCATCTTGTACAAGATCTTTCTATACTTTTAGTACAGAGATACAACCAAACCTAAATTGCACTTAGTTTATATAGTTTTAGTTTCTGCCACATGTTCTTTGGGTGAAACCTAAATATTTCTTAGCAAATGAGAGTTAGATATTGTTCTCTAAAAATGGAGAGCCCTTTATGTAAATTTTGAACTTTTATTAAAAAATTTGAATTTTCAAACCATGTGGGGCATAATAGGAATATCTTCAAAATGTGAATATATTTTTTAATTTACAAGATAGGCATGCATTTTATGGATTGACAAAATATGCACGTGATAAGAAGATCTACATAATACAAGTGTGTTTTGAGAATAATAATGTAACCATCAATTATTTTTATTTTCTACTTGGCTATATTGAAACAGAAATGAAAAGTTCAACGTTCTTTGTAGAACTGACAATCACCAAATATCTTTTTTATTTTTACTTTACAGAAGATGCAACTACTTTAGATGAGACTTTATTAGCAACAACCACTTTATAAAAGTGATTGATATACGCGAGCCATTAGTTTGGAAATGTGAAAAAAAATGGTGTCCATTGGCGTATATCAACCACTTTTATAAAGTGATTATTGCTAGTTATATTATTATATTATACCTGTCTCCCGCAGGTATATAGCAATGGGTTGCTAGTCAAATAACTTTGGCTTTATTCTATCCCAATGAAGTGAAGGTCGTTTATGATAATGTATCAATGAAGTGAAGGTCGTTTATGATAATGTATAAAAAATTGTTAAAAATTATTTATATGTTTTTGAAAATAGTGAAATACATTTACTGAATCTTATTATACCTCCCTCTAGCATATATATAGCAGTTGGGTGCTAGTCAAACAAGGGTTGCATGGCAACGCAGTCCCTGTCGAGTTAGTTGGGAAAAACATGTTGAACGTCATAGATACATTTAATTGCAGATGTAATAAGGATGGCGAGGGAATTGGGAAACACATGTTAAACAACATCAATACAATTAAATGTAAATTTAATAAGGATGGAGAAAATCAAAGAAACGTTTTTGAGATTAATTTTTTTTTTATATGACAAAAAGTTGAGATTGAGATTAAAAATTATTATGGTATGTATGGTCTTTACTACCATCCAGGTACTATCTCTACAAAAGAATTAAAGCTTGATAGCCCACTACTTTAGGTACTTGCAATAAAATGAAAGTTTGCTTAATAATGATCAACATATATTAAAGTAAATCTATAATGTTCATTAAAAAATGGTGAAGTTCCTGTCGAACTTGTTTGAAATTGGAAAGATGGTGAAATGCAATTTAATTGAGGACTCTTAATAAGGTAGAAAAATTCCAATGTTGAGGTATGAGTACATTAGTATTCCAATGTTGTAGTATGACTACATTCAATTTTGTGAAATTGATAGAAAATTATAGTTGAAAACTAGAGTAGAACGTTGTCATTTGAATTTTAATTAATTTTGGTTGTTGAGGCATTTTCAACTTGTTACAAACCATCTTCAATGTGTTGTAAGGCTTACTTGGTGACAATAATTTTTTTGTTGTTAGCAGAAAAAAAAAAAAGGAAGAAATCAATTTCATTTGAAAATAATAGTGTGCGATTAGACGGTGTGATGCAACTTAATGGTAAAAATTCTAATGAAGTAGCATGAGTACATTCAAATTTGCCAATTTTAATTTGG
>ML780120.1:1075565-1106105 GCA_009831015.1 Picea engelmannii
AAAACAAATTAATTTCATATATTTATTATCTTTATTTTAAGTAAGTAAAATAATTGTTTTACCTTTTAACTTATTATAAATATATATGTATTAATTTTAATCATAATTTGATTAATTTTAATTCTATATTATTAAAAAAAAAAAAAAAAAAAACTAAAACGATTAAACTATTCCCATAAATAAATAGAAATATTATGATGCCAAACCCCACACTCTTGCAAAAACACCTCTACTAACCCAATCTTACTGCAATCTCCACCCTGGCATTCTTTTCGTACCTATTCCTTAAGAGTAAGATATTAAAAAACCAGTGGTTTAGGCTACTGACTTATTCAACAGCCGCAACTCTTTCTTCATTGTAGGCTATCTCCTTCATTAATGGGTCAATGACTTCCTGCATGCGTGCCTGTTGTACCATATCATGGGGCCTCTCCTCCTCGGGGTTGCTGCTCCACAGTCGTTCCCCATTAATTCGTTTACTGCTACTGCGAGGATGTAGTCTAAACGTTACGTTTTCTACTGCGGGAATTGATTTCATGATCTACAATTTATTATTTCCGTCCAACAGCTGCCACTGTTTCCCTGAAATTCACCCACCATTTTAGTCTGGTTCTCACTTGTTTACTCACATATCGTACAATATCGTGTAACCGCCAGGTCGAAGACTGATTATCCTTTATTTTCTTTCTGTTTGAAACCAGTGTTTAGTGTTAGGTAGCGACGCTCCCAGTTCATAATAACATAAACAAATTTTGACATATATTTGAAACGTTTTAGTTTTTTTTTTTTGCCATATTTTATAGTCGAATTTGTTAGAAATCTGGTCATATATGTTCTGATCGATTTTGTCTGAAATCTACTCATAAACTGTTAAAATACTCATAAACTGTTAAAATGGTAAATTTAAGTGATTGAATTTGTATTATCTGAGCATTTTGGAATTTTTGTGAATGCTGAATCCATTAATGCATTCAAAAATTCAATTTAAACAACAGAACTATTGTTTCATGCTTGCCTCCAATAACTGTCAATTGACAATTCCCAAACTTGCTGGCTTCCGACTGTTATCAATTTGCAAATTATTGAGAGAATAACAAGTTATATTGAGTTTGAACTTATTTATATCGAGTGTCGACTTGCAGCTCTCAGAATACCAGATTATAGAAGTGGCAGAAAATATTTGTAATCTGAAGGAGGAGGAGGGTGATTGGCTGCTTCGTCTTGATATTGTGGAAGATGGGGACAAATTGAAGGTACCCATTACATGGATATTGATTCTTTGATTTTTGAATTCTTTTGGTTTGGTGAAAATTTTAATCTAAATTGTTTTGTGGTATATAGATAATGATGTAAATGGAAATGAACACGTTCTTAGAAATTGAATTTGGAAGTGAATTAATGTCCGCGAATATGTCCAAAATATATCAATAGGACACAAGAACACATCATCTCCTTTAAGGTATATGCATCTCCCAGCAAAGAGAACAGTAAAAGAGAAGTAAATTCTAATTCTAAATCTTAAAAAGTAAACTATAAAGCATAGTTAATAGAAATGGTAGACGAAAGCTGATAAACACCCCCACAAAGCAAAAAAGAGTCAATTGCTCTCATCGTCTGCACTTGTAACAGAGATGTCAACACGAGAGCCTGCCAAATAATGTTCTTAGGTGGGTGACCTGCGCTAAGATTCTCTGGGGGAGTAACTATGGTGGCCTCAAAACCCTCCTGCTGGCACTGGAGAAGGATGTCAAAGAAGAAGCAAAGAAACTCCTAGCATCCAGTGCTGAGGAATCCTTGGTAGTGTTAAAGAAGCGAGTCATAGATCTCTGAGGTGATACCATTGTTAAAGAAGAAGTCAGTCCACCCTTTACTTACTGCCTTCACCCTACCTTTGTTTAGAGAGTGTTGCCCTAACCACTTGATTCAGCTAGGAATGCTTTGGGCTTGAACACGCTTAATACCAGTAAAATGGTGAAAGCTGAACATACACTATTCTAATCTATGAACTAGTGTTAGCTGAATCTCTGTAATCAATGGGCTTATATGGAACACTTATACGTAAGCAATGATTTGACCTATAAGGGAACCAAGCAAGTATGAATAGTTGTGATTCACTATGATAGCTTACATAAGGTTATATGGCTAAGGTAAGCTCTATAAGGGTGTAAGTAAGCTGCAGCGGAATGAGCAGCATTAGTCCTAGCAGAATCAACAGTAGGGGGGAGCATTAGTCCCAATAGAATCAGAATCCAATAATAATGAAAGTAAAAGTAAACTCAATGCAACTGAAAACACAGTGTCGAGAGCTAAGGATGATAAGATGAAGACTCTTGGTAAGGAGAGCTAGGACGATGGAGTCTTCCTTTACCAATTTTGCTGAAGGCAATGACCCTAACCACTTAAAATACTTAATTTAGAGTTTAACTGTATTCGTATCTACGATTTATTTCATACAAACATCGATGAAGCAAAAGACAGGAATAATACAACAAAGACATTGTAAATATACAAAAAAATGTCATATTACTTAAGCAAAACACAGAAATAATACTACACAAAAATAATAGTAGAAAGACATTATGAATATACAGAAAATGTATACTGAAAATGTTATGTTAGGTTGAATTTAATTTAGACATTTTAAACAAAGACATTGTAAGTATACAAAGAAATGTTATATTACTTAAGAAAAAACACAGACATAATAGTACACAGAAAACAATACTAGAAAAACATTATGAATATACAAAAATTGTATACTGAAAATGTTATATTAAGTTGAATTTAATTTAGAGATTTTAAACATAAAGAACGAGAAAAAGGGGAGATGAAAGTAGAGGCATCAAACCTGCAAATGATGGAAAGATTGATGATTGGGCGCCAACAGACTAGACTATTCTTGCAATAAGTTAAGATAACTCCTTGTTGCCACTGTCATTGTTTTGTTCAATTTCTGCAGAAGACATTCAACCACCATTGAGTGTTCCCAAACATGTAGATCCATATTTATTTGCAAGTTTTGGACATAGGTTCAATAAATTCACATTTATTTTGAAACAGACTTTATCTCCATCCTTGTTCTGACAAAGGTTGACAAAATGCATTTTTGTATTTGCAGGTTTACTACCAACTCTTGTTTTCCTGGTGCGAGGCCACGTCTGTGGGAGAAATCTTCTCGGTAGATGCTCTCCTGGTTCTAGGACTGATCGTAGAAAGGTCAGAGTCGTGTGTTCCCTTGATCTTTCCATACAAAAGACCCCACGATGATTTGAAAGTTGCGATTCATCCTTACAATTTATGTGTGAAAGGATCCTCGGAGGAATGGTGAAATTATACATTCAATTTTAATGTTTTATACTTATTTGAGAAGAAAGAGAAGTTTAAATGTTTTGTTTCAGAATTATTTCTTTTGGACTTAAAATATAATATGAAAAAAATATACATCGTATATTATTTCTTTCTGTAACTTTGGATACTTTAAATTCATAAAAAAGAATTAATAATAAGAAATGAGATTATTGCACTTGTACTTTAAAATTTAAATTCATAAATTAAATAGAAAAAGAATTAATAATAAGAAATGATATCACTAAACTAGTATGTAATGTAAGAGATGTTTATAATTAGTATGTAATGTAAGAGATGTTAATGTAACTTTACACATTAAAATAATAATTAAAATAAAAGATTATTTTATATATAAAATATATTTTGGTTTGAATTGGTTTCGATAGAGTGTTTTATTAAATCAATGGCTATTTCTGTGTCATTGTAATTCATTAAATGAAAAAATATGAAATCATGTACAAACCGTGAATAAATGAACTATGATCCGATCTTGGGTACGAATTGTGTAAGCACTGGGTTCAAAGCGTAGTAGTGGCAGTGAGCACTGGGTTCAAAGCATAGTAGTGGCAGTTTCACTGGGTTCAAAGCATAGTACTGAAATGACTGGATGACAATCGTAAATAAAGGCCTGAATGACAATTATAAATAGGTAACCATAATTTCAACCGATTGAAATGAAGTTTACACAAGTCCAAACATTAAGTAAAGCTCTAAACTTTCATTAAAAGCTCTAAAAAGTAATTAAAGCATTCCAAATAAGCATTGGAAGAAGTGAAGCCGACAATAACACTTTAAACCTACAAGCCAATAAAATTTTAACAAATATATATATGTATATTTTTAAAAAATAAATAAATACAAATATCCTAAGTTTTTTTTTTTTAACAAGAACGAGTATGGATTTCTATTAGAGGTTGGCCAAAATGCCTTTCACCGGTTACATTAGGTCGGGCATAGCCCTTGAGCTTTCTTCCACTAACTGGTCATAGGCCCCAAAAGTTGAGAAGCCACAGATTTTACTCGAGACTATAGAGTCTATCTCCGTTATTTTCCCTATCTTAAAAAGACATACAAACTGTTTCAGCAAAATGCAGAAAAACATAGCAGAATTATGGTATACAAATATCCTAAGTTAAACATTACACTTTTTGAAAAATTAGAAAGTCAACCCTAAACTAATATGAGTTCAACGATGAACTCAATGCTATAGTCCCTGGGCCTTTGGCAGGGACTAATAACTTAACTTTGATTTTAAATTAATTTTTTTGATGCCTAAAGTTTTTATAATGTTTAATAGAAATTTTATATTAAATTTGATTTTTAAATTGGTTATGTTTTATTTTTGATTGGTGGAAATAGTCGATTTGACTAATTTCCCTTCCTTGAATATGACATTTAAACAAAAATTAATAAAAAAACATTAAAAAATTAGAAAAAACATTGTAATTATACGTCCCTGGTATTTAATGGCAATGTGTTGGGTAGTACTATTGCTGACTTGTTTAGTGGTTGATTTGACATCTTTCATGGCCTTGGTCCTCACCCTCTTTAATGGCAGATTGTATTGAAGGCTATGTTACTAATATCAACGACGGACACTAACCACCACCGACTCACCTCTGTGAAGTCTTAACATCTTTAATTGCTTCGGCCCTCACCCTGTTCGAAGGTGGATCATATTGAAGGCTATGTTACTAATATCATTGGTGGACACAAACCACCATGTTGCATGCACCATTGGCCATCCGCCGCCTCATCTCAGAGTGGGCAGTTGAAATCCGTGGTCGTGGGTCTCGGGGGATTCAGGCGTCTCTACAATAACTGTCTACACCCAATTCTCTCCAGAAACAATAGCAATCACAAACATTTGAAATCTTGTCCAATATCCATGGGGGTTTCATCTTCTTCCAAGAAAAAGTGGAGCAAGGACAAGGTCAATCATTCCCCCTCGCTATTTTCCATCGATAATTATTGGAGAATACCTCCTCTGGCTCTGGATTCAGCTTGCATTGCAAGAATTGTGTGCAAGCCCTGTTCGGATGAGTAACAACTAGCCTCCTCTTCCACTGCCTTCACTTTCGATGTGCACTGCCTTCTAGAAGGGTGGAGAGGCAAATGCAGCTTTCACCCATCTAAAAAAACAACAACATTATCCCTCATCATTCATCAAGGAAGATGGGCATTAATGCTGAAGATGCTAACTATTGTTAGGAATGCATGGATTCACAATCTTCTTCCAAATAACTCTCACATTGACAACATTATAGTACCATACACTTGTTTCAAAAGGTTTGAGTATCTTCAATTCTGTAATATTAACATTACTTGTTTATTACTTCCTAAATCTTTTAATCGTGTAGATGTATCAAACAATGGTTTTTTTCTCATGGGTTGCAGATAACATATATTTATTTTATTAGGTTTGTTTTGCATATCTGGCTACTAGTAAATACTGTTATTGAATTTGCGACTATTCAAAGTAGCTTTTCAAAATGTTGTGAAGCCATAGATTGCTCCAGTTGTTACTTCCCATAAATTAACTACATTCTCCTTGTCTCTCACAAGAGGCATAACATTGTACAAACCCTCTTTTTAGATTTTATAGTGTGCATCAATTATATTGATTTAGTTATGCATTAGGTGTCTGAAATACAAATAAATTTAGAGGAGAAAATAATAGACCTCGAATTGCTTTCTTAAGTTATTCTCTTTAAATTGATAAAATAGTTTTCACAATAAAATAAACTTTTAAAATTATCCATAATAGTGATCGACTTGAAACCATTCACAACTTGAACATCATAAATTATCAATAATGTCTATGGTATTTTTAAGTATTGTGTTGCTATTAAGTAAAAGTTTTCTGAGTTGATTATTGCTTTGGATGTTGTGCATGTACACTGATTCTTCGCTATACATGTCAGGGTTTGAAGGATTTTAACATTATGCGGCTCTTGTACTTTAATACCTCTGAGGGTTTTGTCTTGTTAATCTATGCAGGATGATTCTTGAATTGTTATAAAGGGAGGACTAATTACCGATTTCCTGATAAACTTAAAAGTTTATGGAGTTCAATATGTGTGTCTTCACTTGTCAAATATTTGTAGGATCAAATACTCCGGTGGTGAAAAAGGTGAAATTGTAGGGCTTGGTTAAAGAAATTGACTTTTGAGTCTAGAATTACCAGCTGCATTGCATTCCTATCTCTGTGATTAAAATTAACGGCTCGATCTGTCTAAAATTACATCATTTTATTCCAATATGTAGTACAAGTACACCAAAAGCTTGGAGATGCCTAAGTTTTGATTCATGGCTACTTTAGTTAAACCTTCAGCTCTTTGCTTTTAGTCTTCACAACCTGTATTATTGACACTGAATATTCAAGTAAACACAACAACTATGGTAAGATGGGAGAAAAATCCCAAACAACTCTTGATACAGACCCCAATCCAAATAATCAAAAGGAAAAGATGTTATTTGTCACTACTTTTGTTGAGCTAATCTCAGAAGGTTTGCTAGCATAATTTCCAGATTTTGTTGGGGACTATGCGAGATGATTAAATTGGAATGTGCTTTTGAATTTAACTTGGAAGTAGTGGATTTCATGCTTTAGAGCAAACATCTCCAATTGTTCTTTGAGGATGAGTGCTTCTTGTCTTCCTAATCTAGCAAGTATATTTTGAGACACATTCTCCCAGGAGTGTCGACTCAACATTTTCATACAAAATATAATTTATGTATTATATATTTTAAAATAACTTTAATAAGTTAGGAAGTGGTCTAAGCATAGATTCCAACACTAGCAAGCAAAAGTATGTTCCTATTCTCCTTGAAGGTAGTTCAGTGGTTCAAATTATGTTTACGTTTCCATAGTCGCTAATGTTAAATGAACCTTAATATTTTTTTTTCCAGTTATTCAAATAGGTTTCTTTTCCTTTAGTCCGTAATGTTAAAAATGTAAATAGTTGATTTTACTTAATGTTGATTGGTTGTTGGGATGATGGCGCATGCCTCCGAGTTTGGAGTGCATGGGGTAGTGGTAAGCTTGCATGGGTTGTGTTGAAGTCTTGGTCCTGGTTTGGTTGATGCATGGAGGGCACATGTCGACTAGTGGCGTCTGCGTTTTGCACACAATGGATGGTGTATTAACTATTGAAGGTTGTAAGCAGTTGATGCATTATTGTTGTTAATGCTTGGGTCGGATTTGGTGATTGTTTCTAGTGCACTAAATTCACATGTGCCCTTGTTTTTGGTGCAGTAAATTCTCATAGTGATAGTGAAGGTGCATGTGCACAAGTGGCGTCTTCATATTGTGCACAATGGTTGGTAGTAAAAGTTGCTCCAACACGAGCACTCTGGGTTTCTTCCTGAAACCCTAGCTTTGACAGCTTGCATGATCAACGATGGTGGGGGGCACCACCCCCCTTTAGATGTTGAAGTTGAATCCTTTCATACCATGGTGGCAGCTTTGATCAAGAACTCAAAATCCCGTCGGACAAAATTCGTAAAAAAGATGGATAAAATCCCAAAAGTAATAATTCCTCCATCAACATCAAGGAAGAAAGCTCTTGCCTTCGCAGAACAAGGTCTGATCGGCCAATTCACAACGATATGGCCTTCATAAAAAACTATGGCCTTCTAGTTGGAAAAAAATTGGAAGCCTCTCATCAAAGGCTCTTTGAATCATTTCATATGTGGCCGAGGGTTTTTTGCTTTTATGTTCGAGTTTAAAGAAGATCACGATTTGATCTTCCAAAGCGATTCTTATTTTCTAGGGGCGAGGGGCATGTATCTCAATAAATGGACCCCTGATTTCAGCCTAGAAAATGACGTCCCTTCTGTGGTCCCATTCTGGGTCTGATTGCCCCACCTCCCACTACATTATTGGAGTGATGATGCTTTGTGAAGTATTGTGAACTCAATAGGGAAATACATCGATCGAGCGGAACCCAAAGAGAACATCTTCTATTGTGCACGAATCTGTGTGGAAGTAGATCTGGAGAAGGTAATCCCTAAAGTTGTACTCATTTCACTGGACAAATGGCAACATGTTCAACAACTCGATTACAAAACAACTCCATTTAAGTGCAAGGCTTTCCATGAATATGGCCATTTTGTCAAGAATTATAAGAAAGAGGAAGCCCAAAACCCATTGGGGATGAATAAGGAAGGGCAGTGGTAAGAGGTCACGCAGAAATGTGGCTCACATGCAAAAAATATGAACTTCGGTAGTGGGAAAGGAAATAAAAACCCCATCTCATCGGGTCTGCATGCAAATACGAACCATTCCTCCTCCTTTGGATCGAGTAGCAAAAATCCATCCTCTCTTTCACCCAATTGCGGGGTCATTAAAGCCAGTCAAGGTGAAGGTTTTGTATCAAAGAACAATTATGAGGTGCTAGTTATAGATGAGGATAGTGTGGAACCCGCGGCGGGTACTACCTTAGAATCTATGGAAACCTAGGCGAGCCCTTTAACTCTACCAATATTGAACCCCACTCTCCAACTAGTCTCATCAAATGTCGCAAAGAGAAACATGTTCTTTTTGAAGCGCCAACTGTCACAAGGGTTTTTATCACTGGTAGGCATGAAGGGGAGATCTTCAAAGATGCGGAAATTGCTTTTTCATAAGCTAGATATGCATTTGAGGGTGAAAGTGTAGGGGACAAAGAAATGGAAGTAAGCATGGAACAACGACTAGCCTGTATTACCCATTGAATGGAGAACAACGACTGGCCCGCATTACCCAGGGAACAACGATTACAGGGAACAACGATAGCAGGGATAGCAGGAAAAATGCGTCGGGATAGCAGGGAACAACGCGTCGGGAGCTGGGATAGCAGGAGAGGGGCAAGGGGAAGTATCAGGTTATGCGACGAGAACAATGCAAGAACAATGAGGGAGCTATGACGGGAATAGTGAGGGAACAATTGCGAAACAATGCGAGATTCGACAGTTCTCAGTCCTTTGTCCTCAATAGACAGACAAGTATTGTCATGTTCTGTATTTTTTGTTTTTTTTCTTGTTCCCTATGGCAATGGAAATACACTCAGCACACATGAAACATGTAGGTCAAGTGAAAATTGCCTCCTCAAGCAAAGCAGGGAAGGGGGTTTGGGTCAATGGAAAACAATTTCGGGGTATTTTAAAACGTAGAGTTGCTCGTCTAAAATGGGAACGACAAGGAAAAACTTGGCCCTCCGTAATATACTCTCAAACAAGCCTCTTTTGCAAGTGTGCAACAACAATAAGACTAAAGGCAACAGTGATTATGCCTTGTACTGTCCCACATCCACACCTCTCATTTGGTCACCTGACTTGTATGTGCAAGAGTTACTAAATGCCAAGAGGAGATTGGAGGTTTTGGAAGCCAAAGAGCATGAGAGAGACCTTAAAACCCATTTATTGACAATAGAAAACCAGGGCTTAGCAGAAAGCAATATAGTTTTAAAAAACTCAAGTGGCATTGTTGCAAGAAGCCCTTTTGGTAGCAAAGGCTGAATGGCAAAGCATGAAGGATGCCGAGCAAATCAGGGAAGAATTTGCTGTGGAAATTAGAGATGTGATGAGCTCTAAAACATCCAAAGATGAAGGGAAAACAATTGAAGACACCCAGGGAGTGAAAGCAAGGGATGAAGAGAAGAGAGATTTTACAAAGAATTCCAAAACTTGAGCACAAATTATTAGCAATTCTACTAATATGGAAAAAGAAGCAAATAGCCAAGGGGATGGCATGCAATATAGAGAAATCAAAGAAAGACAGGTCAGAGCAGCAAACATAATTATCAAAGGTGTGAGAGAGTATGGAAAAAATGAATGTACTCTCGATCTTGTAAGTGAATTTCTGAAGGACAAGTTGCTTTGGCAAGGTTGAATAAACCCAGTAACGAGAGAGCTAGGCCCATAAAATTCATCCTGTCAAGCACACGTGACAAGCAAATTCTTCTAGGCAAGAATCAACTTTTGAGGGGATCTAGTTTTTTTCTAGAAGAAGATTTAACTATTAGACAACAAGAGGAAAGAAGGGAAGAGATGTCAAAGGTTAGGGCAGGAAGGGATGAGGGAAAAAGGGCATGGTTGTTCAAAGGAAAAGTTGTTATTTCATTTTTTGGTCCTCATTCTAAAATAGGACAGCGAGGTGATAGTCAAGAAGCGACAACAAATTCATTAGCAGGAAACTATGCAACAAGGCCAAAATGGGAAACTAGGGGTGAAGACTCAACTTTGAGTCTTGTAGGCAAAAAAAAAATAGCAATCAGGTTATACCCAGGTTTCCTTAAGACTATTTTGTTGGAACTGCAGAGGTTATCCTTGGAGGCGCGGACCTGGGTTAGGACCTATCGCGGAAGATAGAGACATAATTTGTCTCTTGGAAACACATGAGCGTGAAGGGTGGAAGACACCTCTGTTTGAAGGGTATGTGAAGATGGAAGTGTGGAACAAGGAAACTGACAATGGTAGAGGACACGGGGGTATCATGGTCTTAGTGAGGAAAACAAAAGGTCGTCTCATTCAGTTAGAAAGAGAAGACTCAAGTAAACAATTCATTTGGTTTAAATAATAAAAAAATGGAAACATCATCAGAATTGCAACATGTTATTTTGCTCCACAAATTTCAAAAACTTACAAAAGAAGGGGGATTGACCACAAAGACCCCTTTGCAACCTTAAAAAATGATATTGCAACGTACTCTCAACTAAGTGAAGTCCTTATAGTGGGTGATTTCAATGCTAGGACAACAAGTGAACAAGCTAGTATTCTTCGCTGCAAGGAAGACTGCAATCCCATTTGGCTTACAGAAGAAAGAAATCATCGATGGAGAAGAGTTTCAGAGGACAACAAAAGTTGCAACCTTTTTGGGGAGCAGTTGTTTACTCTATGTGGGGCATTTGACTTAGTCATTTCTAATGGGTTGGCTAGATGGGAAATTCTGGCAATTTCACCTGCAATACCTACAATGGTGCAAGTGTAGTAGACTATGCAATTTGTTTGCATGGCTTGTGTGAGAAAATGGAGCAAGTTTTTATTGGTGAACAATTGTGGGAGTTGAAATCTAATCATAGACTGATCTATTTAAGTTTCACTTGGGCTGAACAACAACAACATGGGACAAAAAATCAGTGCATTCAAAAACCTCATTCAAAGGGTAGAATTATTTTGACTCAAAAATATTGTAATACCTTCAAGATAGCGCTAGAAAGGTTGTTCAACAAGGAGAAAATTTTGTCCCGAGGCCTCCATAGTCATGAGCTAACAAATTTAATTCAAAGCGCTCTCACAGAATGCAAAAGAGCAAAAAATAAGAAATCTGAAACAAATTGTTTTCTGGTTAATGCTTGGTTTGATGAGGAATGCAAAACAACAAAGAAAACTTTGAAAGAATCAAGCCAGAAATAAATAAACATAAAAGCCTACAAAAAATTGTAAGAAAGAAAAAAGATGATTTCATGATCTCAAGGAGGGAGGAACTAATCTTCTTGGGGAAAAAGAACCCCAAGTTATTTTGGAAGGAACTTCAAACGAGAAAGAAACAAACTGAAAATAATATCACATCTTATCAATGGTTCGAGTATGCAAAGCAGCTTTATGAGAAAGATCCCAAGGTTCACCCCCCTCCCTTGGTCAACACTACTACTAAGCTCTTCATTGTGCAAGAGATTGATGTGGGTATCAAAAAGTTGGTTGTTGGAAAAGCAAAAGATTTAGTTGAACTCCAAGAAGAATATCTAAAGTGAAGTTCAAAAACTCTTGCACCTCACATTATGAAAATTTTCAACAACGTCATTCAATAGGGATTCCCTATAGATTGGACAACAAGCTTAGCAATACCACTTTTCAAGAGTGGTGATGTCAACAATCCCTCCAACTATAGGACCATAATGATAAACCCCTTGTTCACAAAGTTATTCGGAAGTATGCTAGAAAATAGAATTAGCAAGTGGGCGGAAGAAGGAGATAAGTGTGCTAAAGGGCAAGCAGGTTTCAGACCTAGTCACTCGACGATTTATCACGGTATAACTCTAAGGCACGCCATTGAAAAAGTGTGGGAGAAAAAAGAGGAAGCCTTTTGTTGCTTTGTCGATTTCAAAAAATCTTTTGACACGGTCCTTAGAGATAAGCTTTGGCATAAAATGGAGGAACTGGGGGTTCTTATGCATCTTAGAGCAGCTATCCATAGGCTATATGAGGAGGTTAAAGTCAAAATTAGAATGTCAGCAGGTATCTCCAAAATTTTTAGGAGTGATATTGGGGTCAAGCAAGGGTGCCCATTGTCCCCTACCCTTTTTGGTCTATATATAGACAAACTTGAAGAGTGGTTAAACTTACAGGACGGTGATGGTGCTCTTTTAGGCGAGTTTGTGATAAGGCTTCTTTTGTATGCAGATGACCTTATTTTGATTGCTAAATCTACTCTTGAGTTGCAAGAACACTTAATTTCCCTTGAGCACACAGTGGGGATGCAAGTCAACACTAGCAAGACAAAAGTGATAGTTTTCTCTAGCAAAAGAAAACATAATCAACATAAGTTCTACTTTGAAGGCAACACTCTGGAAGAAGTGGCAGATTGCAAATACCTCGAAATTGACTTCAACAAAAATCTAAGTTGGGAAGGTTGTAGAAAGAAAAGAACTTTGGGAGGTTGGAAAGCGTTCTATGCTTTCCAAAATAGGTGCAGAGAGGCAGAGCTATGGGATTGCAAGACTACACAAACTCTCTTTGGGATTTTAGTGATCCCGGTGGTTCTCTATGGTTGTGAAGTGTGGGCTAGCAACACATCTGATTTACAATGGAAGCAAATTGAGAAGATTAAAAAACACTTGTTTACAAACAAGTTTAAAATTAAAATTCCAGTCCCTTATGGTATCATGTTGAGTGAAATGGGGGTTGCTCCTATTGAAGCAATTGCTATGGTGTGTCTCATAAGATATCTAAAAAAAATTTGAACAAATGGAAGACGATCGTTGGCCTAAGGTCATCTTCAATGACACATTGTGCAAAAGAAATAAGACGTGGATGCGGCAAAATATTAAATGGCTTAGTAAATGGGATATTCACTTGAACAGGTGCCCTATGAACAATAAAGAAATAAAGGCTTTTGTTATGGATAGATTCCACAAGCAAACTTGGGATAAAGGGCTAGGGAGAAAGAAAGAGTATTACATTGAAGAGTTTGACCCCACTTACAATCATCAGCAAAAAACATACATAGGGGCAAATATATCTTGGAGAGCCAAAATGCTTATTGCTCAATTAAGAACCAATTCTCATCAACTCCATTGTGAAACCAAGCATTGGAAAAGACCAAGGGAAGCTTGGGAAGAAAGGGTGTGTATGTTTTACACCTCCGGAAAAGTGGAAACATAAAAACATTTTATTTTAGAATGTGAAGCCTTCAAAGACAGTAGGGACAACTATGTAAGTATCTTGATAGCTAGCTCTAGGGATAATCTATTCAGTGAGGGGACAATGGAGAAATTGGGAGAGCTCATCATCAAGTTGAACAGAAAAAAGGCTGAAATGCAAAAATTAGTGTGTGAGGCAGTCTGTCCCATAGGCTATTGCTAGCCTCGTGGACGTTAAAATGATTTCTTTCTTTCTTTCTTCTTTCGAGGATCTGAAGAAATTGTACTAAGATGATCCGATCGAAAACCATCCAAAATGGTTTGTGAGGAGCAAGCAAACAAAGACATCATGCTAGGTGCTCATAAAACTATTCCTAAAATGATAGGTGGCCCCAAATATATGAAGAATCCTAGAGGATATATGGGCAACATAGGTGGTATCCAATCAAACTCCTCTAAATAATGAAGTTGTTCTCTTGGAATTGCAGGGGGTTGGGAAACGATCCCAAAGTTAATGTCAT
Organism: Picea engelmannii; assembly: GCA_009831015.1. Lineage (NCBI taxonomy): Eukaryota > Viridiplantae > Streptophyta > Pinopsida > Pinales > Pinaceae > Picea > Picea engelmannii. Next base: position 1,089,778 of record ML780120.1, read on the forward strand.
CAAAGACCTTTTAAGAACAGGAAAGCCCCATATTCTCCTCATCCAGGAGACCAAATTGAGCTCATCTGTGACTTTAAAGACAAAGGACAAACATTGGAATTCCAACGCATCCATTGCCACTGACTCAAGAGGCGCTTCAGGTGGGTTGTGTACAATATGGAAAAAAGATGAGGTAATTATAATTTCAAGTCACACAACCCAACATTGGATGTTAACAAAATTCAAGTTAATTCAATCCAATAAATTTTTAATAGTGATAAATGTATATATTCCAAATAGATCTTTGGATAAATATGTTTGTTGGAGATCCTTGAATAACCTTACAGGAACAGAGTACTCCATGGATTGCATTATTGTTAGAGATTTCAATGTAGTCAGGAAAAGTGTAGAAAAATGAGGAGGGATTTTTGGCACGGATCCTTTCTGGCTGGAAATGGAAGAAATAATATAAGAACGAGACCTCATAGATATTAATCCGAAAAGAGGCATATTCACCTAGTCCAACATGCGGTTGGGCTCAAGCCACATTACAACTAGATTGGATATGTTTCTGGAGCACAATAGCTTTCTACAAGAAAATGCGTCCATCAAATCCCACATACTACCTTTGCTCACCTCCGATCACAAGCCCATCTCCCTTCTCATCACCCCCATCCCTAATATTGGACCCGTACCTTTTTGTTTTAACCCCATTTGACTTAATTATCCTGAAGTTTTAAATATGGTGGAAAGTGCTTGGCAAACATGGGTACCTAGAACCCCTGTTTATATCTGGGATCAAAATCTCATCATGGTTAAGGCTGGCCTTAAGAACTGGGCCAAAAATATTTGTATCCCCCCCCCAAAAGGAAAAAGAATAACTCAAGCTAAAGTTGGATGCCCTCCAAAAAGGAATGGAAACTAAAAACGTAACAGTTGAATCGCAACAGGAGGAGATGGAACTGCAAGTTCACTACCAACATGTTGCAAGAGAGGAAGAGGAACATTAGTGCTTAAAATCACGAAGCTTATGGCTTCAAGTTGGGGACATAAACACCAAGTTCTTCCATTACTAAACCAAGGCTAGGCTATCAAAGAACAAAGTTACAAGTATTCAACAGCTAGAAGATGGTACCCAATTAATGGATTTATCCAAGATAAAAATGGCAACCAAAAATCACTTCTTATCTCCTTACACAAAAGAACGAGGTTGATCCTTCTAGTATGGTTGCAATGCTAGAAAATCTTTCTCCTCTTGTTTCCATACAAGAAAATGAGGCTCTTTCTCTCCTCATATTTGAATTGGAAATTTATGGTGCCATATTGAGTTTGGGATCTCATAAGGCTCTAGGATGGGATGGCTTCTCCATCTCTTTCTACAGGAAATTCTGGGAACTAATAAAACATGATTTGAAGTGCATGTTGCTTTACTCATAATGAACCTTTCAACTTGGGGGGAATACCAATTCTACCTTCCTCACTATAATCCCCAAAGAAACCAATCTGACCTCTTTCAATGTATTTAGGCCAATCTCTTTATGCAACTCATCCTACAAAATCTTCACAAAAACTATAACCTCACGCCTACAAAAAATCTGCCTAAGATCATCTCCCCTAACCAAGATGGTTTCATGCAGGATCGAGAAATTCTAGATAATATTTTGTTGGTCAAGGAAACCATTCATACAAGTGTCCAATCAAAAGGGAAAGGTGTGGTTGTTAAACTAGATATGGCTAATGCATTTGATATAGTTCGGCATGCTTTTCATTTTCATGTACTGGAATGATTTGGGTTTAGCTCACAATTCATTAGGATAATTTATGCCTTCATAAGTGGACCCTGGATTGCTCCATTGGTAAATAGTAGACCAACATGATTCTTTCAGAACAACAAAGGCCTTCGACAAGGTTGCCCTCTCTCTCCCTTATTGTACATTGTTATGGTTGAAGATTTAAGTAGGAAACCGGAGCAAGAAAGAGAGATGGGGAATCTTTTGGGTCTTACCATTGCTAGAAGTGTAAGAAATATTAATCATTTGCAATTTTTGGATGATACTCTATTGCTTGGGGGTGCTTCAGTGATTTTTTCCACCCAGTTTAAAGAAGTTCTAGATGATTTTTTGGACGCTTCTGGAGGAGATGTCGATAATCTCAAATCTCAAATCTCAAATCATGGGCTAGAATGTACCTCCTCATGAAATAGGTACAATATCAAGAATATTCCATTTCCTAATGGTTGAAAAGTGGGCATCATTCCGCTACCTTGGCATACCAATTACCTTGAAAGTTTCCTCATCTCACGACTAGCTCCTTGTCATGGAAAAAATCAACATGAAGTTTGTTCATTGGGGTACTCGGTGGTTGAATAACATAGGGCGGATTGTCTTGATTAAATATGTACTTTGGGCACTTCCACTTTATCAATACTCAGCCTTACTTTCCCCAAAAGGCATCTCCAATCAAGTCTCCAAAAGATTAAGAGAGTTCTTGTGGAAAGGAGGAAAAGCCAACTCAAAAAAAACTCATTTAGTAAATTGGAACCAAGTCATCTATCCCAAATCAAGAGGCAGACTGGGCATAAGACATCTTGAAGTGATGAATAAGGCTATGGAAGCCAAACTCCTTTGGTGATTGATCCCTGGAAGTCCATCTTGGTGGAAACAAGCTCTATACAAAAAGTATTTATTGGGAACTAGACAACGTCAATGTGTAGAAAATCAGTCCTCTGCCACACAAGGATCACCTATGTTCAATCTATTAATGCTAGTACAAGTAAAATTCAGTGAGTTTCTAACTTGGACTATGAGAAATGGAAGAAGAATTAAAATTTGGGAAGACAACATCCACAGATCCCCTCTAAGCGAGCATAATGAATTGGCCCCTCTTTGAATCCGAATGATGAATAACAATATTCACTCTTTAGTTGATATCTCTGAATGAGAATGACCCTCAAAAGCTTGGAAATGTTGGAAGTCACTAGCTCTCCCGGAGGAATTGGAACCACTCTATCAACTACTCTTGAGATCCTTGCATGGGTGTGCTCCTATCAATAAAAAAATCAAAGATCCTAGAGGGTGGAGTGACTCCTCCTTCTATGTCAACAAAGGCTATCACACATTCCTGGAGGACATTATCTCTTCTCCTCAATCCAATTTATGGGCATCAATTTGGCATTGTGATGGATTACCAAAAGTAATTTTTTTTTTTTTCTGTTCTGTTGGACTCTTTCTAAAAAAAAAGATACCAACAACTGAGAATTTAACTAAACGTGGAATTGCAGGGCCTTCGAGATGTGCCTTGTGCCAGGAACATGAGGAATTCATCCCCCACCTCTTCGTGAAATGTGGCTATGCAAAGGAAGTCTGGTTGTTCACCTTGGAAGGTATAGAGCACAGATTGATCTAGTTTAGTGTCTGCTCTAATTTTTTCACTCAATGGTAGAAGCATTATCGTGGCTCTTTCAAGTAAAAGGAAAAATCCAAGCAGGTCTAGACGACCCTCCCCAAATATATATGTTGGTGCTTATGGATTACTAGAAATAAAGTCATCTTCTGCGAAGAAAAACAAAGCTCTCTCCTTTCTCATAGAACATATGAGCCTCCGGCTAAACCAGTCATATCAACCTTTGGAACCAAATGAGCTAAGATGGTGCAACACGTTTCAAACAAATTCTACCCTTCCTATTCCTAAAATTAAAATTTCTCGCACACCTAAATGGGCTTTGAGATACTCAAAACAATAATTTAGTGATTGTCTTCTTTAGCAACAATCTCATTATCTTTTCTTCAACGGTGGTTCAAGAAACAATCCAGGAATTGTAGGTGAAAGGGGCATTTTAGGTAGTCCTGGACGAAACATAGTAATCCAATTTTCCTGGGGGCTTGGGCTTGCCTCCAATAATATTTTTGAGGCTTATGCCTTGTTGAATGGTCTCCGACTAGCATACAAGGAAGGGGTTAGACATCTTATCATACTTGGAAATTCCACGCTTGTCATCAAAGTGATTCTCAAGAAAATGAGTATTCGCAACAATCACTTTGGAGGTGTCATTTCCCACATATCAACTCTCCTAGAGAAATTCGAAGAATGGAGGATGTATCATGTCCTTTGAACTCACGACTCTGCATTGGATCAATTGGCCAAAAGAGGCACTTCATTGAGCGAAGGCACAATAGAACTGGCTTGGAATACAAGGTATCAACCCCCTCAATTCTTGATGATTTGTAAGCCCGAGAAAAGCAAGTGGTTTTACTCGATAACCATTCACCATGCTTCACGCTTATTAGAAACTGATTTTATCATGAGACAAATGAATCGTTGCTTATAAATATGCCCAATGAATTTTATAAACCCCAAGTTTCTATGAGTATGGTGCCCCCTACCAGATTCCCTACGATTTGGCGATGGCTCAAGATGGTAACCTCGTTCCAAAAAATCTTCAAAGGTGGCCTAGCTAACAAAAATGGCAACCAAAAAAATAAAAAACTATGGAGACTGCAGAAGCAACTCCACCACATGATGGAGTGCAAAGGACCCAGAGATAATGCCAAAATCACATTATGTATTTTAAAATTGTATTCCTTATGGAACAATTTGTCAAGGATTACTGCAAAAAAACTTCAAGCACTTTTATAAGCCACGTATGTAAATTTTCCAGCATAGTCACCAAAGAAGGCCCAAACTACTAGCCAAAAATTGTACCAACTCCACTGAAAATTTTCTATTGTTTTAGATCGACCTTTAATTAATACAAAGATTCAGTCCCTTTTACAAAAAAAAAGTTGCTCCAACTTGTATACGGTTTATGCATTGTGTCATTGTTAATGCTTAGGTTCGATATGGCACTTGTTTTGGGGCAAGTACTAAATTCGTAATTGTTATTATGTTTTGGTTGATGCATTTAAAGCACTATCCATTGGTGGTTTTTTCTTGTTGTGGACAATGGATGGTTATATTAACTACCCCAACATTCTCACGGTTTATGCATTGGGACATATAGCCATCTCCTTTTTACATTGTTTTGCTCGTATATCAATGACATTTTTTTATGGCATGTAGTTTTCCAAAGGTTTTGAGTTTTATTGAGGTCTTGGTTCTAGTTTGGTTGATGCATTGAGAGTGTGTGTCCACCAATGGCATCTTTTTGTTGCATTCAATGGATGATTGTATTGATTGTTCTAGCTTGCATGTCATTTATGCATTTTGTCATTGTTAATGTTTTACCTTGATCTGATACTTTTTTTTGATCTTGTTAAATTTGCTACTGTTTGGTTGATGCATTGAGAGCATGTATCCACTGGGGCATTTCCTTGTTGTGCATAGTGGATGGTTGTATTAACTTCCCCAACTTGTCAGTTGTTTATGCATTGTGTCACTATTAATGCTTGGCCTAGATCTGGTGTGATAATTCAAGGCCCATGGATTAAAAAAGGTAGAGTTTAGTTGTGAGTTATTTTGCCTTTGATTTTAGCTTTTAACGGTTGTTTGAGAGCCTTAGGTTTGGAACCCATGCTTTTGTCATGGGGTTATTTCATGCATGGTTTCCTTGTAGGACATATAGTTTTTGGTTCAACGCTTATGTTCTACTAGTGCAACAACTACACTTTTTGTGGCCTATGGTTTTCCAAAGGTTCTAAATTTTTTCTAGTCTTGCTAAATTCGATATTGTTTGGTTGATGCATTATGAGTGCATGTCCACTAATGCCATATCCATGTCCCATGGTGGATGGTTGTATTAACTTCCCTAGCTTTTCTATCATTTATGCATTGTGTCATTGTCAATGTATGACATGGATCTGGTGTGATAATTCAAGGCCCGTCGATTAGAAAAGGTAGAAATTCAACGTGATTTCTTTTGACATTGATTTCATCTTTTAATGGTTGTTTGGGAGTTTGAAACCCCACCTTCTACTATGGACTTGTTTCATGCATGGTTAACTTTCTCTTGACGGAGAAACACAGGCTTGTTGCAACCTTTGATGAAGGGAGACTGTGTGGGTCAAGCTTGCTCAAGTTTCTAGAGTATTTCCCCAAGCTTTCTTGGGTTTCTCATTGCAACTCTACTATTGTTTAATATAGAGTTTTCATTTCCACACATGTAAAGTCAAGAACTTGGCTAAATATAGGCATTTTTAATTTCAAGCAAAGTTTTCTCCGATGATTTATCTTAGGTTACAAGGTTTTGTGACATTGTGGTTATGGGAAAAAATGTACTTGAAACAATAGTCTGAATAATTTTTGTGTTTCCTCTTCTCCTTTTTGCCTATGTAGCATAAAGTAAAAAGTATGTGATATGACAAAAATAAAAAAGTAAATGACCCTCTCTGTGAAATGTTATCACTCTAAGTGTTAAATACTTGAGAAGATATGAAAATATATCATAATATAAACCCTTGATCTCAACAATATAAACCAAACCATTCACCAAATATTCAACACAAGAATGTAGACAAAACCCTTGAGGTAGGGTAAAACCATATATTAGTCCTTATGGAAGGATAACACTCCTCAAACAATGTCTACTTGCTCATCAATTACAATATTCTTCACTATGTTTCAATACATTGCTTACACTTCTTTATATAATACTACCCAAGAACATTCTAGAGATGGAACCTTCTAGAAAGTCTTCTATGATTTATTATGTTCACACTTATATCTAACTACCATAGTGGGCCTTATTTAATAATTTAGTGGACCTAGTCCACCTTACATTGAACGACCTCTACTATTATCACTATGGGCCCTTCGGCCCCTCATTACCTCCCTAGATTCACTGGATTACTGTTGATATTTTGGTAGTTGCAGGAGGTATTAACCTCCACGTGTAACCTCGACAAGACTAGAATATTCCAGAAAGCAAGAGAAACCCTAAAAGCCTTGGACATAACCATAGAAGACAAGTCGACTAAAGAGAATAATTAATATTGAGTTTCTAGCCTCTAGAAAGAGAAGTCAGCCCAGACAACTAAGAAAGAGCAGTACAAATACAAGATGCCAGAGCTCATTTGGACACACACAGCTCGCAACTGTAGAAATTTAGTAAGTGCACAAGTTTAGAGAGTAGCTACAACTGCAACTACTGCAACTTGTATTTTCAGTTTTAGGCTTGTAATTTCTCTTGGTTATGGTTTGGACTTTTTGCCTTGTGCGCCAGCTCTGGAGAGATGTACACTATATTGATTGGCTATTGGTTCTAGGGTTTGCTTCCAGAATTATTCTCTGTCAAGATTAAGGTGCTCGAGGGTGGCGTCGACCTATGGTTGGGTGACAATATTGTTATATTGTCTATGGTAAAATGAGCACACTTACTTTTCTAACAGGTTATGGGCCCACACTATCTTCAGACAGTCTAACCTCTGTAAGATAGATTGGGAGGATTTGCTCAGTTACAGTTGCAGTTGTAGTCAAAGTTTTTGCTGCAACAACAAAACCCTAACCCTCTTGTTGAGTCACCTTAAGTGAAGAGCTTGACCTGATTCCTGGATAGCCTAGTGCACCTCATGGTACTCTTAGCAAGCCAAGACATCAAGTTTGAGTTTTTGGTCAAAGTCAAAGGTTGACCAAGTCAAAACAGTCATGATTTACTCTATGAAATCAGAAAACAAGTTAGAAGGGGCTTCTAACTTCAGAGCATGGAAGACAAGGATTGACCTCATCCTTACCAAGAATAAAGTGTTGGATATCGTGAAAGGAAAGATCATGGAACCACAGTTTGAAGAAGGAAAAGAGAAGGAACCTCAAAACGTTGAAATTATGGATAATTTCAATGACAATGACATCAATACCATGAGTATCATAGTACACTCTATAAAAGACCACTTGATACCCTACATCTCTCATCTTGACTCATCTAAGAAGATGTACGATGCCCTAACTAACCTCTTCTCAGTCAGAAACATTGGACAAGTAATGAACTCTATGACATGAAAATGAATAATGATGACAACATAACATCATACTTTGTAAGAATCTCTCAATTAAGAGATGAACTACGAGCTATTGAAGAAATCATTTCAGAAAAGGAACTGGTAAATATAGTACTCAATGGCCTTCCCAAGACACGGGATGCATTTGCCACAAACATCAACCCAAGAAAGGAGTATCCCACATTTTAAGAACTTTGGACTTGTTGTGCACAAGAAGAAGCAAGGATTAGCGCAAAAGAGAAATCCCAAAATAAATACGAAGATCAAGCCTTCACAACAAAGTTCAAGAATTTAAGGAATAAGAAGAAGTTTGGTTTGAGGAAGAAACCAAATCAAGAAAATGATATGTCAAAGATACAATGCTTCAACTGTCGAAAATATGGTCACTATAGGAACCACTATCCCGAGTTAAGGAAAAGGAAGGAAATAGACGAAGCATCATTTGCCAAAGAAAAGGAACACTCAAAGAAGGCCAAGCAGGATAAAACAAACTTCTTCTTCTAAGTCAAGGTAACAATATTCTTCAAAGTTCTTGTACATGCCATGTTCACATAGTTTCTGTACATATCATGCATATATATTTCTTAGAAGATAAGATGTTCAAGTGAAACAATATCTATGGAAGAATAACAAGATAAGGATTGCTATCACAATGACTACAAGTCAAACAATACACATGAAAAGATGAAGTACGTTAACAATCCTTGGTAACAATTCTTGTGGAAGCTATTATATAAGTAACAACTGCCAGATAAGCCGAAATAAGAATCAAACATGAAGAGATCCAGAAGGAGTCAAAAAAGAAAGAAGTCAACAATCAAGAGGAAATTAGAAAAATACTTGTGACACTTTGCAGAAGGCAATAAGGATGCAGACGGAAGCATGGACTCTCTTAGATGGAGGGAGATGATTACATAATTCCAAAATAAGAGCATGCATTCATGCATAAAGCAAGAATTAGGAGGGAGCTAATCCTAAATGATATGATCCATTAAAGATTATGAAGTATCTGTCCACGTTCTCATTGAAAATAACAGCCATGATAAGCAACACGTGTTCAGTTTGACTCTAGAAAAAGTCTTCTTTTAAAAGAAGCCTTAAAGTATCATTGGTTGTCCATCTACATCCATGATCCTATGATGAAAGAAAGAAGTTGGAATCTTCAGGGAATGGAATCTATAGAAGACTCCATGGACCTAAGAGTTAAAGAGAAACATGAGGAAGAACATGAAGATTCCAAGAAAGAAAGAAAAGCCAGAACAACCAGTTATTATACTGAGAATCACAAAGACTACCAGTTTGGTTTGAACCCACTAGAAGCAATCAAGCAAAAGAAATGGAAGTTATGATAAAGAACAATGTATGTAAGAAAATGCGAAAAAGACTTATGAATGGAAGCATTGCGGGATTGTGAAGTTCTTCCAGAAGAAGGGAAAAGACTACGACGACAACTCGTTCCAGTAAACCAGATATACCTCCTGTAGTATCCATGGCTTGGAATTTACATATAAAATATTGTTCTTCCCAAATAAAGCAAATTGAGAAAGAAACTTATACTAGAAAGAGACCCATGTATGCATATATAAGAAGACCTTGTATGGATTCAAACAACTTGATGCAGAGTATCTCATAGACAACAAAAGTGTGGTGAAAACCTTCTATGACAGAAATAATGTATAAGAGTAGTTAATTAGAAGTCTGGGATGATGGATTGATAATCCATTACAAACTTGTTGATTAATTGGGTTGGTTGTCATTGATGTCAACCCTTGAATAAAGTCCGGTAGCGAATTATGGCAGCACAAAGGTTTGGGTAATGGACCCAAGTTTGTTTGATGTATAATGGTATGCATTTTGATATATTTGCAGGTAAGACTATTCTAGATGAATAGTACATGTTGTTATAAAAACAGGACCGCRGAGCAATAAAATAAAACAAATGCAGAAACAAAAACACAGAAGACACACAATACAAGAGAGACACAGATTTACGTGGTTCACCCAGTGTGGGCTACGTCCACCAGAGAAATTGCCAGGTCCTTCCTTTATTATTATGCAACAAATGAAGGGATACAACCTACAACAAAAACCCGCTGTAACTTCCTCTTCTTTCTCTCACAGTCTCCTCTCTCAGAATACAATATTCACCCTCATACATAGCCGCAATACATTTCCCTCATAAAAGAGGGTTGCCTTCTAGGGCAAAAACCCTAACATAATCTCTACCGTTAGATCTGCGACCTTATAATGAACGGTCCAGATTTACAATGAAATTACAATATACTTTTATAAGGCAATTTTTGCTTCGGGGGCTTCGCCCCCGAACTCCCATCGGGGGATGCTTCCCCCGAACTCCCGTTGGGGGCCCGCTTGCCCCCAGACCCCCCAGCCGAGGGGATGGACCCCCCGGACCCCGCAGAGGGGGTACCCCCCCCTTTGCACTCCCTCGCGTGGAAGAGTGTACATACTTCTGGGGTGTAAATACTTCATGGGGTATAAACACAGCTGAAAGCAAGGACCTCTGAATCCGGAAGATAATCAGGCTCCACAACCAACACATGTCATGCCATTTCTGGTGGTATGTGGAACGCCACATAACTCCTCACGGTTTGAGAGTTATGGCCTTACAAATTTGGAGGACCCTTATCTGTTGGCTTGAAGTCCCAAAAGGTCAAAGAAGTCAAAGTGCTTGCAAAGAAGAAATTATTTAAATAATAAAGTGAAGTAACAAAGTCAAAAAGTATTATTTAAATAATAAAGCAATGTGACAAAGTTGAAGAGGATTATTTAAATAATAAAGTGAAGTGACATAGTCAAAGAGGATTATTTAAATAATAAAGTAAAGTGACAAAGTCAAAGAAGATTATTTAAATAATAAAGTGAAGTGACAAAGTCAAGGAGGATTATTTAAATAATAAAGTAAATGAAGAACTTTCTAATTATGGAAAGTGGTTAGAAGTAGATAAGCCATAAAATAAAGAAATTGGGTTAAGATGGTTAAAAGGTAACCCCTTGAGGAAGCTACATGAAATTATAAATAAAAGGCAAGACTCTCTCATTTTAATTACACTTGAGCATATTGAATATCTACATGTGACTGAGATAACCAAAATATATCTAAGCCGAATTTCAGAGGGAGGTGAAGTAAAGAAGGCCAAAATTCAAGGGAGGATAAATTCTTTTGATGATGCTTTCTAAAATATGTTATTTACATGTCATCTCACCATTTTTGCAATAATTTTTTTTCTAGAATGATTTAGATCGTGAAAATGGGAAGCCATTGATGAAACATATTCAAGTAGCTATGGTACGAATTTCAGCTTGTGGGTCGTTGTATTTTTGGAGTTACACTACGTGGAAAATAGGGTTTGTGGCTAGTCCTGAAACTAGTCTAAAACATGTGTTTCGAGTAAAAATGTCATAACTTCTTCATAACAGATCCAAATTCAGTAAGACCAAATGTGTTGGTTAGAGTACAGTCTGTAGTATTTTCAGATACATACAACAAATATTATGTGCGGGGCACGCTTTACAAGTTCTCTCTCTAGAATAAATCATAATTCAACAATGTATGCCATTTTTGCTATAAATCATTTTCTGAGAGGTTCCAGGTAATGACACTTAGAGGAATTGCATAAAACACACTGAAGAACATTGTGTACTATTTTCATATCTTTATTCATTATAGGTACATAGTTATGATTATTTCAAGTTAGGGTTGTTGACTAATCTAAAACTAGTCACCTGAGACTAAAGTAAAGTTTGATGAAAATTTTAGTCTCTTGTTGTTAAAGTTAATGAAGGTTTGCAGGTTGAGGTACATGTTGGTGCATGGTTGATGCACTTGTTTATGGTACAAGTTGATTACAGGTTGTTTGGTACAGGTTGGTGCATGGTTGATGCATTTGTTTATGGTACAGGTTGATTACAGGTTGAGGTACATGTTGTTACATGGTTGATACATGGTTCAGGTTATTGGTACATGTTGTTTGGTGCAGGTTTATTGGTACATGTTTACAATAGTATATCTCACACTGATAGTGTGATAGTGGTTCCATCATTCTGCTTCTACGTCAGGGCGGTTGGACGAGGCAAGGACATGTGGTTGTAGCCACCTTCCGGTTGTAGTCGGAGAACATAGGGGGTTGTAGCCTCCTTCTGGTTGTAGCTAGAGAATTGGGGAGTTGGAGCTTCCCTCATGTTGTAGCCTGAGAAACTAGGGGGTTGGAGCCTTCTTCCAGTTGTAGCTGGAAAACAAAGGAAGTTGGTGCTTCCAATGAATGTAATTCTTCAAGACATATAAGAAAAAACATTCTGTGGTTTTCTCCCGCTTTGGGTTTCCACCTAAAAACACTGGTGTACTATGTATGTGTATGATTGTTTATTTGTTCATTGTTTATTTACTCTGCAAATATTGGACGATAATGCTACATTGATATAACACTTGCATTATATGGTTAAAAATGATTAAATTTCTCTATTACTGATTCACCCCCCCTCTTAGTTATTTAACAATTGGTTTCAGAGCAAGTTCCTTTGTCAGAAGATTGAACAAGGGAACCAACGACAAGTATAGAGGTAAGCTTTCTTTGATTTGTTTTAATTGTGATGGTATTGGTCATTTTTTTAACAAATGTACTCATAGGAAAAAGATAAATGATGAAGGTTACTTAAATAGCAAACAAACATATAAAGGCAAAAGAACCACAAATAAAGTTTTCAAGAAAAACTTATGCACCAAAGAAGACATCTCATCATCAGATGAAGATGAAGTCAATGACAATGAGACAAAAAGAGTTATATTCATGGTAGTAGAAGACTCTGAAGAAGAATATGAAGAGGTAGAAGTTGACTACCGAGAAGAATTGTTTTGTGCCATAGAAGTTATCAAAAGAGAAAACAAGAAAAACAAGAAACTACAAACAAAGCTAGACAAGAAAGAAGACACTCAGGAACTAGAACAACTGATTACAAATTTGAAGGTTCAAATTGAAGAAGATAAAAGAATTGAAGAAGCACTTAAAGAACAACTAGAAGGAAGAGACAAGATCATTGGAAATTTGGAAGCAGAAATTGTCACATTAAGAAAGGATCTTCAAAAGAAAAATACGCAAAACAACTCAAAAGTTTTGAATGACATTATCAACAGTCAAAAACCTCATCATAACAAGTCCAGGCTTGGATATAATCAGACAGAAAAGGGATCAATCTCCAAAACAACAGAACAAGAAACATATCCAAAAAGCTATGCAAAAACAATCAAAGGGGATAAGAAGGTCTACAAAGAAAATTACATAGACACTCCTCTACCGAGAAGATTTGGATTTCAGAATCAATGACCGACAGAAACAGATAGGCCTCAGAAAGAAGAAGGATTCATAATAGTACCTCATTTCAAAAGATCTTTAACTTCTAGGTATCAAACTATCTTTTTTGGTTTATGTTATGCATGTAATAATTTTGGACATAAAGCTATGAATTGCAGAGATAACAACATTAACATAAACAACTTTAAAAGTCATACACAAAGGGGTTATCCAAGAAGGCCTAGTGAAACACAGAGAAGAAGTTAGAACATGTTTGAATCTTTGAGCACTGAAGTGGAATGCTACAAATGTAACAACTTTGGACACATGGCCAAAGATTGTAGAATGACAGTCCCTCCTAGAGAACCACAACAGAACAACAACAGTCATAGACAAGAACCTCAGAAAATGACATGGATAAGAAAGAAAAATCAGTATAGCAATGAAGAATGCACACTCGCTCTACAAGCTAAGCAGAAGAAACATGGTTGGTATGTTGACAGTGGTTGTTCAAAACACATGACATGTGATAGAGACATGTTTCTTACATTAAGAAAAGAAAGAGATGGACCAGTCTCCTTCGGAAATGATGATTCAACTAAAATCATTGGAAAAGGCACAATCAGAATTGGGAACAAGAATACCAATGCAGAAAATGTTCTACTAGTAGAAGATATGAAACATAATCTTCTAAGTGTGACTCAAATGTGTGACCAAGGTCATAAAGTTACTTTCGATTCATAAAAGTGCGAGATAAGAAAAGAAGGTTCAAGAAAATTGATTGCAACAACTATGAAAACTTCAAGCAACATATATGTATTAAGTGAAATTGTAAATGAAAAGTGTTTCCTAGGAAACAACGATGAAAGTTGTCTATGGCACAGAAGAATGGGTCACATACATTTTGATAACCTTGTCAAAGTCAGCAAAAGGGAGCAGTTAGAGAAATACCGCAGATCACGAAACTGATCAACACTTTATGCAAGCATTGTCAATAAGGAAAACAAACAAAGACCAGGTTTAAATCAAAAGAATATTCAACGACAAGACCACTAAAAATTATGCATACTGATCTAGTTGGACCAACTACAACAAAGGGTTTAAAATGTGAGAAATACTTTATGTTATTAGTTGATGATTATACAAGAATGATTGCAGTTTGCTTTCTCAGGAATAAGTCAGAAGCTTTTGAAAACTTCAAGGTCTACAAGGAAATGGTTGAAAATGAAATGGATTCAAAAATCAAATGCTTGAGATCCGACAATGGAGGAGAGTTCACTTCAAAAGAATTTATGGACTACTGCAGCAGGCATGGAATAAAAAGACAATTCTCCATTGTTAGGACACCTCAACAGAATCGAGTTGTTGAAAGAAAGAACATGACAGTACAAGAAATAGCTCGAACAATGCTAATGGATTCCAAATTTACAGATATCTTTTGGACACAGGTAATGCATACAACAGTTCACATTCAAAACAGAGTAATGCTCAGAAGCAACACTGACAAAACTCCCTACAAGCTATGGAAAGGAAGACCAACAAATTTGGTACACGTTATATTCCTTCTCTGTTCTTTTGTATCTTGAGACACAAGTTGGCATCATTTTTTCCTGACAGAGACTGTCATTAGTGGTTGTAGATTTAGCTTATATCAAGGCATTTTAAATCGTTAGAGTAAGTATATTGCTTCACTTCCCAGAACTACAACATGATCTGTTGGTTTTACCTCATCCAAATATCGAAAGTGTGCTACATCAATGATTGTTAATATATTATTGATTTTTGGAAGACAAACCTTCTATCTTCATACCATTGATGCTTGAGAAGAAGCTGGTTACCAAAGCAATATTGATATCTCACTGAATTGTGTTACATCTGTAACTCCAATCATGTGTTCTAATTAGACAACTACTAAGGTGAATATTTCATCTCGTCCACTATTGAGTTTGTGGTTATGTGCCAGTTTTATTGACTTGCTGTGTCCGGTTGTTCACTTAATTTACTGTTTTTCATAAAATAATTAACATAGAAATGTTTGTTTTTCATGATAAAATTATTTAACTTATATATTTTAATTTTAGTTTATTAAATATTTTTTTTGAATAATAAACATATTTTAATTTTAATTTTTTTTTTATAAAAAAAATACAATTTTAGACTATTATTTTTTTTGATAAAAAAATATACATTGCAGATTTTCTGCATCTCTTATACAGAAAGGATAAAAACCAGATACAACACAGATTTCTTATTTCTTATAAAGAAATGATAAAACACAAATACAACGCAGATATTCCACCTCCGTGTGTGTAGTAGAGCAGACAATTTCTTAAAAAACTTAATTATTTGTTTACTTCCGTGGATTTTGCTTTCCACTTCCATACTTTTGAAAATCAACTTTAGAATATCATTCCATGTGTTTATCAAATTATCTATTTAAATCTAAAATTCTTTGTAGAAATGTCCTTTCATGATTTTTTAAATTTATTTTTAATTAATTATTATACTATTTTAAAAATTATATATAAATTTATTTTAATTTCTATTGTTTTTGCAAATTGAATTTAATTCGTTTTAATAGATCCAGTATGGTGGATTTGTTTTAATAGAAAACTACTTTTTCAACAGAACAATAGAAAACTACTTGGGAATGAATAAAAGTTGTTGTTTGTTGTAAATTTGTTGTCAAATATGATATTTATATAAAAACATAAATTATTTTGACTACAAATATTCAATTTGATGTTAATAAAGAAATTATAAACATTAAATTTATTTTTACATAAAACATGGAAAAATATTCAAATATGATATGTACATAAAAACATAAATTATTTTGAAATCATGGAATACAAATATCAAAATATTATATGGATATTTAACAATTTGATGTTAATAAAGAAATTATAAACATTAAATTTATTTTTACATAAAAACCATACATGAGATATAAAGAGGTTATAAAAATTGGATTTTTTTTACATAAAAACAATAAACAATTTGATGAGATATAGATATTTATCAAATTTAACAATTTGATGAGATATGGACATTTATCAAATTTAACAATTTGGTAAGATATGGACATTTAACAATTTGATGCTAATAAAGAGAT
>ML780120.1:1109340-1120775 GCA_009831015.1 Picea engelmannii
GGAAAAAATGTGGCGTGATAAAGAGTTAGAGGAAAAAAGAAAATTAAGGTATTATAAAGATGTAATCAACCCTAATCTAGAATATCAAAATTATCTATTTGTTTTGCCAAGTGTAAAGAAAAAAATCAGCATTGCTAAGATAAAAACAAATTCTCACGAGCTCCATAGTGAAACTAGGCGTTGGTCAATTCCAAAAATGCCATGGGATGAAAGAGTGTGTCACCTTTGTGACACTAAGAAGGCTGAAGATGAAAAATACTTTCTCTTAGATTGTCCAGCCTATACCCATATTAGATCTCATTTTCAAAATATTGATCACACTACCAACCTTCCTAACCTCTTAACTCAACAAAAGTATGGTGATCTTGGAAAACTTCTCTTAATGCTTTTCGAACACATAAACAAAATTCTAAAGAATCACAAGTAATCACTTACCCTCTTAAGGTCCGATAGACCAATTAGGTCTTAGTGGACGTTAATCATCATCATCATCAATATTTAACAATTTGATTATAATAAGAATATTTTGCATAAAAACAATAATTTAAAAAGCTTAAACTAATAATTAAACCTAAAATAAAAATTTGTCAAGATGTTAATATTTAATAATTTGATTATAATAAGAACATTATAGAAGATTGATATGCTTTTAAAACTGTAATTTAAACAATAGAAATTGTGAAAGAAAAAAACTAAAAAAAATATAATAATTAAACTACTCTTTTGGAGGAGTAACAAAACAATTAGATTGCTAGAATTTGGTAACAATTTTGTGGATTTTTTTTTTAAAAAGACTAATAATTAAACTATTCCTTTTGGAGTAGCAACAAAATGAGAAATTCCCAAAATAAAAAAAACTATTGGTTAGGGATTATCTATGAATTTAGTTTTAATTATGACTCTAGTTTTAATTGTGCAATGTGTCAAAAATTGTAAATAATGTTATATTATTTGTAATTGTGCAATGTATTGGATATTACCAAAGAGATTGTGATTTGAATTCCTATGCAAAACACAATTTTAAGACAAGGACTCACTGCTTTGCAACTATTACCCTTGTTAATTGAAGTTTATGTTGATGATATTATTTTTGGAAGTACTGATGACATGTTAAGCCAAAAATTTGAAAAGGACATGGATAATGAATTTGAAATGTCATTACTTGGAGAACTATCCTTCTTTCTGAGTCTTCAGATATGTCAAAGCAACCAAGGAATTTTTATTTCTCAAACCAAGTATATTAGATAAATGCCAAAGAGGTTCAGAATGGAAGATTGTAAACCGATTATCACTCCCATGCAAACCAGTTGCAAGTTGAGCAAAGATGATGATTCAAAGTCTACAGATAAGAGGCAATACATGTCAATGATTGGTAGCCTACTATATGTGACAACATCCAAACCAGATGTAATGCAGACAGTTGGACAGGTGGGACGATTTCAAGCAGCACCAAAGGAATCACATGTATTAGCGTTGAAGAGGATTTTCAGATATCTCAAAGGAACATAAGAGTTTGGATTATGGTATCCAAAAGGAAAGAATCTATCACTTATTGCCTACACAGATGCAGATTGGGCAGGTTGCATTGATGACTGACGAAGCACCAGTGGAGAAACGTTCTACTTGGGTGAGTGTTTAGTATCATGGCTAAGCAAGAAACAATCACCAGTATTTTTATCTACAGCCGAGGCAGAGTATATTGCAGCAACAACATGTTGTACACAGGTTCTATGGATGAAACAAACTCTGACAGATATACAGGTTGAGTATGATGAGCCCATTCCAATCTATTGTGATAATACAAGTGCCATCAATATCTCAAAGAACCCGGTGATGCACTCCAAGACTAAGCACATGCCAATCAAGTATCACTTTCTACAGGAATAAGTTGCAAAAAAGAACATCAGAGTTGAATATGTGAGAACAAAAGAGCAAGTGGCAGACATCTATACAAAACTGCTTCCACGGGAAGCCTTTGAGTATCTTCGCCAGAGACTCAGAGTTATTTCTACTCCAAAATGAATGCTTTTGAATGCTTATCTTATATGTCTTAGATGTACATGAGGAAGCACCATAAAGACGTCAGTTTATGTTGGGAGATCAGACGAGTCAGTTAGGGGGAGCAGTCCCAAATGGAAAGATACCTTTGCCATTGATGACAAAGGGGGAGAGATTGATCAGATGGAGAGGACAAAGACATGGTTCTAGGGGGAGCATTGGTCACAAATATGCAGAGATGGTTCCAGGGGGAGCATGAGTGATATGATTTCAGTATTGCATCAGAGTGTTGCCATCAATGCCAAAGGGGGAGATTGTTGATTAATTGGGTTGGTTGTCATTGATGTCAACCCTTGAAGAAAGTCCGGTAATGAATTATGGTAGCACAAAAGTTTGGGTAATGGACCCAAGTTTGTTTGATGTATAATGGTATGACTTTTGATATATTTGCAGGTATAATGGTATGACTTTTGATATAATGGTATGACTTTGCAGAAGGCAATAAGGATGCAGACGGAAGCGTGGACTCTCTTAGATGGAGGGAGATGATTACATAATTCCAAAATAAGAGCATGCATTCATGCATAAAGCAAGAATTAGGAGGGAGCTAATCCTAAATGATATGATCCATTAAAGATTATGAAGTATCTGTCCATGTTCCCATTGAAAATAGCAGCCATGATAAACAATACGTGTTCAGTTTGACTCTAGAAAAGTCTTCTTTTAAAAGATGCCTTAAAGTATCATTGGTTGTCCATCTACATCCATGATCCTATGATGAAAGAAAGAAGTTGGAATCTTCAGGGAATGGAATCTATAGAAGACTCCATGGACCTAAGAGTTAAAGAGAAACATGAGGAAGGACATGAAGATTCCAAGAAAGAAAGAAAAGCTAGAACAACCAGTTATTATACTGAGAATCACAAAGACTACCAGTTTGGTTTGAACCCACTAGAAGCAATCAAGCAGAAGAAATGAAAGTTATGATAAAGAACAATGTATGTAAGAAAATGTGAAAAAGACTTATGAATGGAAGCATTGCAGGATTCATAAGTTCTTCCAGAAGAAGGGAAAAGACTATGACGACAACTCGTTCCAGTAAACCCGATATACCTCCTGTAGTATCCATGGATTGAAATTTACATATAAAATATTGTTCTTCCCAAATAAAGCAAATTGAGAAAGAAACTTATACTAGAAAGAGACCCATGTATGCATATATAAGAAGACCTTGTATGGATTCAAACAACTTGATGCAAAGTATCTTATAGACAACAAAAGTGTGGTGAAAACCTTCTATGACAGAAATAATGTATAAGAGTAGTTAATCAGAAGTCTGGGATGATGGATTGATAATCCATTACAAACTTGTTGATTAATTGGGTTGGTTGTCATTGATGTCAACCCTTGAATAAAGTCTGGTAGTGAATTCCGGTAGCACAAAGGTTTGGGTAATAGAACCAAATTTGTTTGATGTATAATGATATGCGTTTTGATATATTTGCAGGTAAGACTATTCTAGATGAATAGTACATGTCATGCCATTTCTGGTGGTATGTGGAACGTCACATAACTCCTCACGGTTTGAGAGTTATGGCCTTACAAATTTGGAGGACCCTCATATGTTGGCTTGAAGTCCCAAAAGGTCAAAGAAGTCAAAGTGCTTGCAAAGAAGAAATTATTTAAATAATAAAGTGAAGTGACAAAGTCAAAAAATATTATTTAAATAATAAAGTGATGTGACAAAGTCAAAAAATATTATTTAAATAATAAAGTGATGTGACAAAGTTAAAGAGGATTATTTAAATGATAAAGTGAAGTGACATAGTCAAAGATGATTATTTAAATAATAAAGTGAAGTGACCAAGTCAAAGAAGATTATTTAAATAATAAAGTGAAGTGACAAAGTCAAAGATGATTATTTAAATAATAAAGTGAAGTGACAAAGTCAAGGAGGATTATTTAACTAATAAAGTAAATGAAGAACTTTCTAATTATGGAAAGTGGTTAGAAGTAGATAAGCCATAAAATAAAGAAATTGGGTTAAGATGGTTAAAAGGTAACCCCTTGAGGAAGCTACATGAAATTATAAATAAGAGGCAAGACTCTCTCATTTTAATCACACTTGAGCATATTGAATATCTACATGTGACTGAGGTAACCAAAAGATATCTAAGCCGGATTTCAGAGGGAGGTGAAGTAAAGAAGGCCAAAATTCAAGGGAGGATAAATTCTTTTGATGATGCTTTCTAAGATATGTTATTTACATGTCATCTCACCATTTTTGCAATAATTTTTTTTTCTAGAATGATTTAGATCGTGAAATTGGGAAGCCATTGAGGAAACATATCCAAGTAGCTATGGTACGAATTTCAACTTGTGGGTCGTTGTATTTTTGGAGTTACACTACGTGGAAAATAGGGTTTGTGGCTAGTCCTGAAACTAGTCTAAAACAGGTGTTTCGGGTAAAAATGTCATAACTTCTTCATAACAGATCCAAATTCAGTAAGACCAAATGTGTTGGTTAGAGTACAGTCTGTAGTATTTTAAGATACATACATCAAATATTCTGTGCAGGGCACGCTCTACAAGTTCTCTCTCTAGAATAAACCATAATTCAACAATGTATGCCATTTTTGCTATAAATCATTTTCTGAGAGGTTCCAGGTAGTGACACTTAGAGGAATTGCATAAAACACAGTGAAGAACATTGTGTACTATTTTCATATCTTTATTCATTATAGGTACATAGTTATGATTATTTCAAGTTAGGGTTATTGACTAATCCAAAACTAGTCACCTGAGACTAAAGTAAAGTTTGATGAAAATTTTAGTCTCTTGTTGTTAAAGTTAATGAAGGTTTGCAGGTTGAGGTACATGTTGGTGCATGGTTGATTCACATGTTTATGGTACAAGTTGATTACAGGTTGTTTGGTACAGGTTGGTGCATGGTTGATGCATTTGTTTATGGTACAAGTTGATTACAGGTTGAGGTACATGTTGTTGCATGGTTGATACATGGTTCAGGTTATTGGTACATGTTGTTTGGTGCAGGTTTATTGGTACAGGTTTACAACAATATATCTCACACTGATAGTGTGATAGTGGTTCCATCATTCTGCTTCTACGTCAGGGCGGTTGGATGGGGCAAGGACAGGTGGTTGAAGCCACCTTCCGGTTATAGTCGAAGAACATAGGGGGTTGTAGCCTCCTTCTGGTTGTAGCCAGAGAATTGGGGAGTTGGAGCTTCCCTCATGTTGTAGCCTAAGAAACTAGGGGGTTGGAGCCTCCTTCTAGTTGCAGCTGGAAAACAAAGAAAGTTGGTGCTTCCAATGAATGCAATTCTTCAAGACATATAAGAAAAAACATTCTGTGGTTTTCTCCCGCTTTGGGTTTCCACCTAAAAACACTGGTGTACTATGTATGTGTATGATTGTTCATTTGTTCATTGTTTATTTACTCTGCAAATATTGGACGATAATGCTACATTGATATAACACTTGCATTATATGGTTAAAAATGATTAAATTGCTCTATTACTGATTCACCCCCCCTCTTAGTAATTTAACAATTGGTTTCAGAGCAGGTTCCTTTGTCAGAAGATTGAACAAGGGAACCAACGACAAGTATAGAGGTAAGATTTATTTGATTTGTTTTAATTGTGATGGTATTGGTCATTTTTCTAACAAATGTCCTCATAGGAAAAAGATAAATGATGAAGGTTACTCAAATAACAAACAAACATATAAAGGCAAAAGAACCACAAATAAAGTTTTCAAGAAAAACTTATGCACCAAAGAAGACATCTCATAATCAGATGAAGATGAAGTCAATGACAATGAGACAGAAAGAGTTATATTCATGGCAGTAGAAGACTCTGAAGAAGAATATGAAGAGGTAGAAGTTGACTACCGAGAAGATTTGTTTTGTGCCATAGAAGTTATCAAAAGAGAAAACAAGAAAAACAAGAGACTACAAACAGAGCTAGAGAAGAAAGAAGACACTCATGAACTAGAACAACTGATTACAAATTTGAAGGTTCAAATTGAAGAAGATAAAAGAATTGAAGAAGCACTCAAAGAACAACTAGAAGGAAGAGACAGGATCATTGGAAATTTGGAAGCAGAAATTGTCACATTAAGAAAGGATCTTCAAAAGAAAAATATTCAAAACAACTCAAAAGTTTTGAATGACATTATCAACAGTCAAAAACCTCATCATGACAAGTCAAGACTTGGATATAATCAGACAGAAAAGGGATCAATCTCTAAAACAAAAGAACAAGAAACATATCCAAAAAGCTATGGAAAAACAATCAAAGGGGATAAGAAGGTCTACAAAGAAAATTACATAGACACTCCTCCACCGAGAAGATTTAGATTTCAGAATCAATGACCAACAGAAACATATAGGCCTCAGAAAGAAGAAGGATTCATAAGAGTACCTCCTTTCAAAAGATCTTTAACTTCTAGGTATTAAACTATCTTTTTTGATTTATGTTATGCATGTAATAATTTTGGACATAAAGTTGTGAATTGAAGAGATAACAACATTAACATAAACAACTTTGAAAGTCATACACAAAAGGGTTATCCAAGAAGGCCTAGTGAAACACAGAGAAGAAGTTAGAACATGTTTGAATCTTTGAGCACTGAAGTGGAATGCTAAAAATGTAACAACTTTGGACACATGGCCAAAGATTGTAGAATGACAGTCCCTCCTAGAGAACCACAACAGAACAACAACAGTCACAGACAAGAACCTCGGAAAATGACATGGATAAGAAAGCAAAATCAGTATAGCAATGAAGAATGCACACTCGCTCTACAAGCTAAGCAGAAGAAACATGGTTGGTATGTTGACAGTGGTTGTTAAAAACACATGACAGGTGATAGAGACATGTTTCTTACATTAAGAAAAGAAAGAGATGGATCAGTCTCCTTCGGAAATGATGATTCAACTAAAATCATTGGAAAAGGCACAATCAGAATTGGGAACAAGAATACCAATGCAGGAAATGTTCTACTAGTAGAAGATATGAAACAAAATCTTCTAAGTGTGACTCAAATGTGTGACCAAGGTCATAAAGTTACTTTCGATTCACAAAAGTGCGAGATATGAAAAGAAGGTTCAAGAAAATTGATTGCAACAACTGCGAGAACTTCAAGCAACATATATGTATTAAGTGAAATTGTAAATGAAAAGTGTTTCCTAGGAAACAACGATGAAAGTTGTCTATGGCACAGAAGAATGGGTCACATACATTTTGATAATCTTGTCAAAGTCAGCAAAAGGGAGCAGTTAGAGAAATACCGCAGATCACGAAACCGATCAACACTTTATGCAAGCATTGTCAACAAGGAAAACAAACAAAGACCAGGTTTAAATCAAAAGAATATTCAACGACAAGACCACTAAAAATTGTGCATACTGATCTAGTTGGACCAACTACAACAAAAGGGTTTAAAATGTGAGAAATACTTTATGTTATTAGTTGATGATTATACAAGAATGATTGTAGTTTGCTTTTTCAGGAATAAGTCAGAAGCTTTTGAAAACTTCAAGGTCTACAAGGAAATGGTTGAAAATGAAATGGATTCAAAAATCAAATGCTTGAGATCCGACAATGGAGGAGAGTTCACTTCAAAGGAATTTATGGACTACTGCAGCAGGCATGGAATAAAAAGACAATTCTCCATTGCTAGGACACCTCAACAGAATGGAGTTTTTGAAAGAAAGAACATGACAGTACAGGAAATAGCTCGAACAATGCTATTGGATTCCAAATTGACATATATCTTTTGGACACAGGTAATGCATACAACAGTTCACATTCAAAACAGAGTAATGCTTAGAAACAACACTGACAAAACTCCCTACGAGCTATGGAAAGGAAGACCAACAAATGTGTAGCACTTCAGAGTTTTTGAAAGAAAACGTGATCCGAAAATAGGGGGCTGACTTGTTTTGCTATGCAAGCACCCTCTACTCCATTAAAATAAACTTCAGGACCTTGCTCAATGTCTTAGTTGTGCAAGAGAAATTATGTGTCAAGTTTATGCATCTTTTAGGTGTTTATGTGTGAGGTTTTTAAAAGGTTAAATGTGTTGTTTAAAGAATACAACAACAACATAAAGTGCAACAAATAATAACCAACAACTCACAACAATAACAACATGATAAAGGAGTTCACCCCCAACTGGGCTACATCTCCTTGAGCCTCCATCAATAGACTAGGCTCTCTGGGATTAGTTTGTCAAAGATTCTTTTATAAGATGCTGCTCAACTCCAATGGATTTATTGACTGTACCCTTGGGTTCAGAATACATAAAACCCCCAAAAATGACTATTAGACTCTGAAAACAGATCATGGCTCATCTGGGCATGACCTCTTCTACTGGTGGCCTTGAGCTTCCCTGAGCTTCCTTGTGGAAAAAACACCTATAAAAGTCCTCAAATGCCTTTTAAACACATCCCAATGAGTTCAGAGCATAACAATTAGTCAAGAACGACTATTCAGTCACTAAAAATG
The DNA here is from genome assembly GCA_009831015.1 of Picea engelmannii. Lineage (NCBI taxonomy): Eukaryota > Viridiplantae > Streptophyta > Pinopsida > Pinales > Pinaceae > Picea > Picea engelmannii. Next base: position 1,117,871 of record ML780120.1, read on the forward strand.
GACTTTGGCTCATCTGAGCATGGCCTCCTTCAATGGTGGCCCTAAGCTCCCTGAAACTTCAAAGTATAAAAACATACAAAAGAAGTCTCCAAATTCCTTTGAAAACTATGCCAATGGATTTAGAACATCCAAAAACCCCTAGTTGGGCTTTTTCGACACCTCATTTGGCCAAAAAATGAAGAAGATAGGCCTCCTACCATTTTCCTCCTTCAAGCTTGTTGTCTCTGGTTTGCCAATTCGCACCTCCTATGTGAGTAACCTGGCTTCTGGGCGTTTCCCATGCCTAAACCCAGAACGTGTTCCATTTCCACAAGTCACACAAATTTGTCACACCGTTAGCAAACCTAGCCCCCAATCCACAGAGGTGTTGGACGCGTGGTTGCCATGTGATCACGTCCGGCGCATTTTGTGGGCTTCCGTTGCAAGTTGGTTTAAAACATGACAAGTGTCATGTGATGGGTGCGCCAAGTGTTGGGCGAATGGGGAAAAGAACCATTTTAAAAAAAGTGTTGAAACCCGGTGCATTCTCCGTGTGGCCAAGGGGCACATGTTAAAACACATAAAATCGGGGGTTGGGGCTAAGCCCCAGCCCGGACCCCGAGCCAAATCATAACAGATTGAAATTTAAGCATAATGCAATACATTACTTGGTAAGAAACATTACATGGGTGCGTCGGTTGGGTGTACTTGTCAAATATTTGCACCATTGGGGGAGATCCAGAGTTCGATCCCCACGGACTCCACCAAAACTTTTAAACTACAGCAGGGTGCCACATGGCATCCCATGCCTGGGCCACGTGGCACCACCCAATTGGCCATTGAAATGACACGTGCCCTAATATCATTCGTCCATGTTTCTGCCACTCGACTGCCAACTCATCTCCTGCCACATCAGCATCATGCCACGTCATCATGTCCAATCAGCACCTGCCACGTCATCACCTGTACGGACTGCACAGTCAACAATTTTTTTTGCTTGTTTGGCAAAACGAACAGAACGTGATATCTCACTCATCCGATGTCCGTTTGAACCCGTTCGAAGTGAGTTGGGTTCGTGACGATGAGGCCTACGCTCTTGTTCATTTTGAAGTGATTCCGAACACTTTGATTTTTGGGCCAAAATTTGACCCCTGGTCCAGATTCTGATCACGCCTTCCCACGAAAAGGCTTTTGGACCCACAAAAGCTGATGATTATCTTCCTGAGATTCAATACTCTTCTACTTCCAAGTTCTATCAACTTATTCTACTTGAAAAGTCTTTTTGGCAATCACCTGGGTACCTTGACATGCCTTGCACTCCAACTGGCTATGTCCCTCAACCACTGTTCTTTGGCTGCTGCTGACCCACTGTTCACTTTGTGCTTGGAAAACTGTCAGCCTTCCCACTAAGATTCAAGTCCCTCTTGTGAACTCTTTGGTGTCGACACAATCCGCTCTACAATGGCTACAAAATACTTTCCTGCGACATCTTGTCACAAACCAAGAAAACCATCAATCTTGAAAACAAACTTTATACAAGACTGAAAATGATGCCAACCAAATATTTTTCTCTTCAAGCAATCGGTCGCATCTTGTACTTCATCAAAGTACATGACATTTTCCTGCATCTTGGTGTACTCAATATCGACTTACAAGCCGACAAACACCATCGACTAAACATAAGTCGAAAAACATGATCGACACAACATAGTCGTCAAGACAACATCGACACAAGTCGAGACTCATTTGAAACATATCGACACTCCCAATGACAAGTCGACATTCATGATACAAAACCATGCTACAATCATGAGTCACTCATAATGAAACTATCAAAAGTTCATTGTTTATACACATACAAAATCACATGCATGCGTATAGCTCTTCAACTCTCCTTCAAGTACAAACATGTTGAGTATGTGTTATATTCTTTGCATGTGTGTGTGTGGGTGCGTCAGATATGACAATTGCGTCTGACGGTCCCTCTAGTAGTTCTCTTTGTGTCGTGTGCACCGAACTCTTTCCTAGGGGGGTCCCAGGGGGGGCAGGTATGCCCCCCTTGGTTATGCGCAGCGTTCGGAAACTGGCGGTAGCCCGGGGCAGCGCCCCAAAATTTTGGGCGGTTTTTGCTATTTTTAGCAGTTTACTAAAAATAATCCCGGTTTTAGGGATTAGGGTTTTGGTATCTACAGAATATCTAAAAACATTGTATATATTGTATAGTGAATGGTGAAATTCGATATAATGAATATAGGAAAGGTTTTCCCGGTTGAGGGTTTCCAGTATAAATCTCTGTGTACTATGTGAATGAGCCATTGATTAAATTTTGTTTTGCTTAAGAATCTATATGCATTGCTTTACTTCACATGTTTAAAACTTACATGTGGTATCAGAGCTCGTTTTTGTCTTCAGAGGGACGCCTTTGTTGTTGAGGGTTTGGCTCGGTCTTGATAGATCAAGTTTATCTTGGGTCTGTGATAAACCTGGGTTTAGTGGGAGCTTTTGCAGTGGTGATTTGAGTGCAGAAAGAGGAATGGCGAGTTCTTCTAGAATCGAGATAGAGAAGTTCAACGGTAAAAACTTTGAGCTATGGAAGATGAAAATGGAGGACCTTCTTGTAGACAAAGAACAATGGATCGATGTGGATCCTGGTACAAAGCCTACTAGTACACCGTCTACTAGCACACAGGCTATTGGTACACAACCTACCAGTACACCACCTATTGGTATGTCGAAGGAAGATTGGGAGAAGTTGGACAGAAGAGCAAGGAGTACTATTCAAGTCTGCCTGGCAGATTCGGTGTTGTTGAATGTCTCAGGAGAATCTACAACCAAGGAACTATGGGATAAGTTGGGGAATTTGTATCAATCAAAGTCCCTGGTAAACAAGTTGTTTCTTCGAAAGAAGCTGTATCATCTTAGGATG
>ML780120.1:1133409-1145631 GCA_009831015.1 Picea engelmannii
CCATCCTCCTCGTAGAAACAAGCCTCTCCCCTATTGAGAGCATGGCTATGACTAGATACCTAATGTATAAGAACAAGTTAAACAACATGGAAGACAAGAGGCTACCTAAAATTGCTTCAAAATCAAGTCATAACCACCATCGAATCAAGTGAGGATGGCATAAAGACGCCCAATCTTGGATAAACTATTAGGGAATCATGGAAGAAACCGTTTTGCAGAATAAAGATACTATTAAAAAAATGTCAAATCAAAATTTAAGGAAAAAATGTGGTGTGATAAAGAGTTAGAGGAAAAAAGAAAATTAAGGTATTATAAAGATGTAATCAACCCTAATCTAGAAGATCAAAATTATCTATCTGTTTTGCCAAGTGTAAAGAAAAAAATAAGCATTGCTAAGATAAGAACAAATTCTCACGAGCTCCATAGTGAAACTAGGCGTTGGTCAATTCCTAAAACGCCATGGGATGAAAGAGTGTTTCACCTTTGTAACACTAAAAAGGTTGAAGATGAAAAACACTTTCTCTTAGATTGCCCAGCCTATACCCATATTAGATCTCATTTTCAAAATATTGATCATACTACCAACCTTCCTAACCTCTTAACTCAACAAAAGTATGGTGATCTTGGAAAGCTTCTCTTTAAAACTACTCTTTTGGAGGAGTAACAAGACAATTAGATTGTTAGAATTTGGTAAGAATTTTGTGGAAAAAATCTTTAAAAAGACTAATAATTAAACAAAAGTCTAATAATTAAACTATTCCTTTTGGAGTAGAAACAACATGAGAAATTTCCAAAATAAAAAACTATTGGTTAGGGATTATCTATGAATATAGTTTTAATTATGACTCTAGTTTTAATTGTGTAATGTGTCAAAAATTGTAAATAATGTTATATTATTTGTAATTGTGCAATGTATTGGATATTACCAAAGACATTGTGATTTGAATTCCTATGCAAAACACAATTTTAAGACAAAGACTCGCTACTTTGCAACTATTATCCTTGTTAATTGAAGTTTATGTTGATGATATTATTTTTGGAAGTATTGATGACATGTTAAGCCAAAAAATTGAAAAATACATGGATAATGAATTTGAAATGTCATTACTTGGATCTTTCTGGGTCTTCAGATACATCAAAGCAACCAAGGAACTTTTATTTCTCAAACCAAGTATATAAGATAAATGCTAAAGAGGTTTGGAATGGAAGATTGTAAACCAGTTATCACTCCCATGTAAACCAGTTGCAAGTTGAGCAAAGATGATGATTCAAAGTCTACAGATAAGAGGCAATACAGGTCAATGATTGGTAGACTACTATATGTGACAACATCCAAACCAGATGTAATGCAGACAGCTGGACAGGTGGCACGATTTCAAGCAGCACCAAAGGAATCGCATGTATTAGCATTGAAGAGGATTTTCAGATATCTCAAAGGAACATAAGAGTTTTGATTATGGTATCCAAAAGGAAAGAATCTATCACTTATTGCCTACACAGATGCAGATTGGGCAGGTTGCATTGATGACCGATGAAGCACCAGTGGAGCAACGTTCTACTTGGGTGAGTGTTTAGTATCATGGCTAAGCAAGAAACAATCATCAGTATCTTTATCTACAGCCGAGACAGAGTATATTACAACACCACCATGTTGTACACAGGTTCTATGGATGAAACAAACTCTAACAGATATATAGGTTGAGTATGATGAGCCCATTCCAACCTATTGTGATAATACAAGCACCATCAATGTCTCAAAGAACCCGATGATGCACTTCAAGACGAAGCACATTCCAATCAAGTATCACTTTCTACGAGAATAAGTTGCAAAAAAGAACATTAGAGTTGAATATGTGAGAACAAAAGAACAAGTGGCAGACATTTATACAAAACTGCTTCCACGGGAAGCCTTTGAGTATCTTCACCAGAGACTCGGAGTTATTTCTACTCCAAAATGAATTCTTTTGAATGCTTATCTTATATGTCTTATATGTACACGAGGAAGCACCATAAAGACGTCAATTCATGTTGGGAGATCAGACGAGTCAGTTAGGGGGAGCAGTCCCGAATGGAAAGATACCTTTGCCATTGATGACAAAGAGGGAGAGATTTATCAGATGCAGAGGACAAAGGCATGGTTCCAGGGGGAGTGTTGGTTACAAAGATGCAGACATGGTTCCAGGGGCAGCATGAGTGATATGATTTCAGTATTGCATCAGAGTGTTGCCATCAATGCCAAAGGGGGAGATTGTTGATTAACTGGGTTGGTTGTCATTGATGTCAACCCTTGAAGAAAGTCTGGTAGAGAATTCTGGTAGCACAAAAGTTTGGGTAATGGACCCAAGTTTGTTTGATGTATAATGGTATGAGTTTTGATATATTTGTAGATAAGACTATTCTAGATGGATAGTACATGTCATGTCATTTTTGGTGGTATGTGGAACATCACATAACTCCTCACGATTTGAGAGTTATGGCCTTACGAATTTGGAGGACCCTCATATGTTGACTTGAAGCCTCGAAAGGTCAAAGAAGTCAAAGTGCTTGCAAAGAAAAAATTATTTAAATAATAAAGTGAAGTGACAAAGTAAAAAAATATTATTTAAATAATAAAGTGAAGTGAGAAAGTCAAAGATGATTATTTAAATAATAAAGTGAAGTGACAAAGTCAAAGAGAATTATTTAAATAATAAAGTGAAGTGACAAAGTCAAGGAGGATTATTTAAATAATAAAGTAAATGGAGAACTTTCTAATTATTGAAAGTGGTTAGAAGTAGGTTATCCCTTAAATAAGGAAATTGGGTTAAGATGGTTAAAATGTAACCCTTTGAGGAAGCTACATGAAAGTATAAATAAGATGTAAGGCTCTCTCATTTTAATCACACTTGAGCATATTGGATATCTACAAGTGACTAAGGTAACCAAAGGATATCTAAGCCGAATTTCAGAGGGAAGGTGAAGTAAAGAAGGCCAAAATTCAAGGGAGGATAAATTCTTTTGATGATGCTTTCTAATGTATGTTATTTACAGGTCATCTCACCATTTTCGCAATAACGGTTTTTCTAGAATGATTTAGATCGTGAAATTGGGAGGCCATTGAGGAAACATATCCAAGTAGTTGTGGTACAAATTTCAGCTTGTGTGTCGTTGTATTTTTGGAGTTACACTCCGTGGAAAATAGAGTTTGTGGCTAGTCCTGAAACTAGTCTAAAACATGTGTTTCGGGTAAAAATGTCATAACTTCTTCATAATAGATCTAAATTCAGTAAGACCAAATGTGTTGGTTAGAGTACAATCTGTAGTATTCTGTGTAATATTATTAAATACATACACCAATTATTCTGTGTGGGGCATGCTCTACAAGTTCTCTCTCTAGAATAAGCCAGAATTCAACAAGTTATTTCATTTTTTCTATAACTCATTTTTTGAGAGGTTCCAAGTAGTGACACCTGGAGTAATTACATAAAACAAACTGAAGAACATTGTCTACTATTTTTAGATCTTTATTCATTACAACTACATAGCTATGATTATTTCAAGTTAGGGTTGTTGACTAATCCAAAACTAGTCACGTGAGACAAAAGTAAAATTTGATGAAAATGTTAGTATCTTGTTGTTAAAGTTAAGGAAGGTTTACAGGTTGAGGTACAGGTTGGTGCATGGTTGATGCACTTGTTTATGGTACATGTTGATTACAGGTTTTTTAGTACAGATTGGTGCATGGTTGATGCATTTGTTTATGGTACAGGTTGAGGTACAGGTTGATGCATGGTTGATACATGGTTCAGGTTATTGGTACAGGTTGTTTGGTGCAGGTTTATTGGTACAGGTTTACAACAGTATATCTCACGGTGATAGTGTGACAGTGGTTCCATCATTCTACTTCCACATTAGGGTGGTTGGACGGGGCAAGGACATGTGGTTGTAGCCACCTTCTTGTTGTAGCCGAAGAACATAGGGGGTTGTAGCCTTCTTCTAGTTGTAGCCAGAGAATTGGGGAGTTGGAGCTTCCCTTAGGTTGTAGCCTGAGAAACTAGGGGGTTGGAGCCTCCTTCCAGTTGCAACTGGAAAACAAAGGAAGTTGGTGCTTCTAATGAATGTAATTCTTCAAGACATATAAGAAAAAACATTCTGTCGTTTTCTCCCGCTTTGGGTTTCCACATAAAAACACCGGTGTACTGTGTATGTGTATGATTGTTCATTTGTTCATTGTTTATTTACTCTGCAAATATTGGATGATAATGCTACATTGATATAACACTTGCATTATATGGTTAAAAATGATTAAATTGCTATATTATTGATTCACCCCCTCTCTCAGTAATCCAACAAAACACTCATGATGACAGAAGAAGTGCTACATGGATATGTTTCAGTTTGAGCTTTTCCACGATGTTATGAGCTAGCAGGAAACAAAAGTATTGAATTCAACCATTATATAATGTAATGACCAGAGCTATGTGAAGCCTTTAGAGAAAACCAGTGTTCCATGATAGACCGAAGTACATTGAGATCAAGCATTATTCTCCGTGATAAAGACCAAAAAAGAGAAGTGGTTCTGCAATATATCTCCACCGATGAGCAGATAACAACTATTTTGATAAATCCTCTGTCCAAGGTGAAACGTTTGCGTACTTAAGAAACAAGCTGGGGCTCGTGGAGACAACTTCCTTATTGAAAAAGGAAGAGATTTCTCCCAGGTTGGAAGGGAGCACTAATATGTTATTGATTTATGGAAAATCATTTTTCAATTCTAAAAATGGTTCAAGATGAGCAGTTCCTTTCCAGTTTGAAAAGTGGTTTGAGATTTTTGACGGACAAACATTTTCCAGTTCGAAAAATTGTCCAGATAGGACAGTCATTTTCGTAATGAAAATGGTCCGATAGATTATTGTTGTACCATAGACAATGATTCCCCTTCTGGCCAATGTGGGGGAATGGTCTAGGACAATCATTCTTCTTGGTGGTCACTCTGAGTAGTGGCTAAGTAGAATGGTCCACCTCGTCGAGTAGTCAATCTTTTAAATTTTACAATTGTGAGTAGTTTCCAAGAATGGTCCATTTTGGAGGTTGGTGCAGGAGAGTCATTTCTATTAGAAAATGGTCTGAACAGTCATTCCCTAGGGCAGACTCATTCTCTCTAGGTTGCACTATGATTAGTGTCGGAGGAATGGCCCAGTTAGGTGAATGGTCCAGATTCAACAATCAAGGATAGGCATTCCCCAAGGCAGACTCATTCTCTCCAGTTTGCACTATGATTAGTGTCAGAGGAATGGCCCAATTAGGTGAATGGTCCAGACTCATAAATCAGGGACAATTATTCTTCTATGCTTGAGAATAATAGTCCAGCTATCCCATGGTTGATGTTTTACCTTCTGAGGGTAGAAGTGCTTCCAGATCTCACATATGTGAGTGGAAGAATGGCCCAAATGACTCAGTTTATATTGTGATATTGTTTTATGCAGGTTGATATCAAATGATATGATTGTTTTGGAGACTATATGTCTCTGGACAATAGATGTATGCTACTGTGGTGGATGTGTTCCACTAGTTGTGACTATGTGTCACCGATTAAGTAGTCGTGTGCTACTTGGTGTGGTTGTGTACCACTGGATAGTAGTTGTGTACTACTATGGATAGACACAATTGTGTTCTATTGAATGACATTGTTCTAATTGCCATGAAGACTATCAATAGTGTTGGAAATGATTACCAACTAGATGGATAGTCAGTGTGTTGGTGGACAGACATTCTTCAGGCGGAAAATGGTCCAGGACATTTATTCTCCTAGGACGCATGTCCAGATTAGAAGAATAGTCCTTGTAGCCCATGGTGTGGCTTCCAACATCTGTTAGAACAATTATTATTCTGGTACATATGTCCAGATTAAAAGAATGGTTCTTATATCACTCTCTGCAGTAAGTGACTTATTCAACATCATGTCTGATTACTCAGATGGGGTATGGCTTCGAGAGATGATGCAGTTGATGCTATCATATGATATTAATATTTATGATGGTGCTCGTGATTTAATCATGAGATAGCTTGTGTGGCTACGATGAAGCTACCGGTTGAATGATCTATTTGTGCTTAATATCATTGCCTTTAATACCTCCCTAGCTAGGAGGGAGTGTTGATATTTTGGTGGCTGCAAGAGGTATTAACCTCCACGTGTAACCTTGACAAGACTATAATATTACGGGAAGAAAGAGAAACCCTAAAAGCCTTGGACATGACCCTAGATGACAAGTCGACTAAAGAAAATAATTAATATTGAGTTTCTAGCCTCCAGAAAGAGAAGTCGACCCAAAAAACTAAGAAAGAGCAATATAAAGACAGGATGCCAGAGCTCATTTGGACACACACAACTCACAATTGCAGAAATTAAGTGCGCGAGTTTGGAGAGTAGCTGCAGCTGCAGCTACTACAACTTGCATTTTTGGTTTTAGGCTTGGACTTTCTCTTGGTTATGGTTTAGATTTTCTTCCTTGTGCGCCATCTCTAGAGAGAGGTACGCTTATTGATTGGCTATTAGTTCAAGGGTTTGATTCCAGAATTATTCTCTATCAAGGTTAAGGTGCTCGGGGGTGGCTTCAGCTTATGGTTGGGTTGCAATATTTTTATATTATCTATGGTGAAATGAGCACACTTACTTTTCTAACAATTACATCCCCCTTCACATGATTAATCCTTGAAACATGGGAAGAGACCATACAATATGACTTGCTAAGCAATGTAACCAACTAGTACCAAGTACGTGAATCCATCCATCCTAATGGAAGATGAACATGATGTCCAACTATTGACTTGCCACCTTGATCTTGATCTTCATTGCGCCTTTGGTGCCATGGGAATGTTTCTATATCCTGATATCATCCAACATTGCTGATATTTCTCCATGTACCTATTGATTGGATTCCTTTCCAATGCCATGCTGGTCCATACATGTGTTGATGCTCATGCCCCTGCATGGATGACTATTGTTTCTCTATGTGGCATGGATGGTGATATACATCAACCTTAGCTCCCAGGTCTTCTTTCTTGGACTTAGCTTCTTTGATGTTTTGATGCCCTTCTTGGTGTTTTTTTGTAATTTCTTCTAAGCCTCTACTTCTAATTCAACTTCAGACTTTGAAATCACTTATGTGCTTGTGCCCATGGGCCCTTATTTCTTACTGAGAGACGCATCCTGCAATGTAATTTTCTTTTCTTATACATAAGCTTGATAAATTTCTTTGACACATTGACATTAACTCTACCCATTGATTCCATCCAAGGATATCCAAGAATAACATCAACATCATTCATATCTATGGCATGAAAATTAGAATGCAACACATATTTATCCACAATGAGCTTCAAATCTTTAAAAATTTGAACATTTTCACCCTCAACCCGTGTGCTTTGAATATTCTTTTCAGGAACTTGCAATCCATTATCCAACTGAACATTGATAAAATTTTGTTGGCAACTAGGGTTAATAGAAACAATGACATTTTCTTTATGAATATAGCCATGAACATGTAATATAGAGTTTCCACATGAAAATGAACCCTTGGTCCTTTTTTTATCTTTACACCTTGCATGAGACCACTTGTCTAAAATTAATTTTACATATGCTTCATTAGAAAGTGTCATCAAATCATTATAATTAAATGAGTTCCACCATATGAGAGCATCTTCTTTGAAACCATAGTGTATACAAATTTTCCACTGCTCTTTCCATGATGACTTTTGATGTTGTATATATTCTTCAATACTAGGGCCATCATATTTTACAGTAAAATAAATCTTGCTTGGAATGAATCTTAAAAAAAACTAAGGCTTAAAAATAACTTACTATGCAAATCATGCGGTTTTTTCCAGAAAAACCCTAAAAAAATGTTGAATTAAAATATCAATAACATCACTTCCCAGACTCCGTTTCAATCGTTTTTTTTTGAAATTGGGTTATTTTCCGAGAGGAATTCAGATATCCAATTTTTTTTGAAAATTCCACGTAGAAAGTTTCAAAATTGAGTCCGAAGTGTACCACCCCCTTTTTTCCCTAGAAAAAATCTACAGAAAGAACCAAAATTTTCTTCCTTTCTTTGGCCAAGGAAAGAGCTCTGATACCAAATGTTAAATACCTAAATATATCTTAAAATAAATCATGATATAAACCCTTGATCTAAACAACAATAAACTAAACCATTCACCAAATATTCAACACAAGAATGTAGACAAAACCATTGAGGTAGAGTAACACCATATATTAATCCTTATGGAAGGATAACACTCATCAAGCAATGTTTACTTACTCATCAATTACAATATTCTTCATTATGCTTCAATACATTGTTTTCACTTCTTCATATAATACTTCATGTTGGAGCAAGCTATTTTAGGGTACAATGTAGCAAACAAGGCAGATAGCTAAGGAATGGACCAAAGGAAGCAACACATGCTAGAAAAGAAGGGAAAGCAACGCAACAAAAGGCAAGGAAAGCAACACTCCAAGAATTAACGAGAAGAAGCACAGAGTCAAAGCATGGAACGGTTGGATAGAAGACCAACCGTGCAAAATAAGTTATTTTTTGGATAAACCTAATCCACTTAGGGTTAGGGTTTTGGTAATCACTGTAATGGATTTAACCCACCTTTTGTAGTATAAATACATGATGTATGAGGTAGATAGAAGGGGAATTTTGGTAGTAGAGAAACACCTTGGAGAAATATCTTATATTTTGTTCGACAAACACAGGTATTCCAACAGAGGACAAACACCTTCAGTAACCACTCACATAACTAGATCAAAGATCAACACACCGATGTTTTCACGTGGTAAAACCCCTACGGGGAAACATCCACGTCCCCAGCCAACACGACCACTTGGAGCAGTTTATTAATGCAAAGAAAAAGATTACGAAGAGATTTTACAAGAGAGTTTCTCACAATCGATCATCGACAAATGACCCTCCATGCTCTTTAAATAGAGATCATGGACCAATCGAGTGTCAAGCCATGGATCAATGGTCATTAAGATCAAGGAGAGTATGAGTTGTTGGATCACTCTATGTCGGGAACATATCGTGACCATAGGATTTCCTAACTACAAATGCATACTAATGCATACTAAAGAAACACACTACGAAACACACTTTTACCTAACGACATATTAGACCAAGTAGATCTTAACTAACTCCTAAGTGTCTAAATATCCTAACATCCCCCCTTAAGAACAACTTGGGATAGGATTGAAGGATTTACAAAAATGACACAATAGGAGAAGGAAGGAGGCATTAGAGCCTATCCCCCCTTAATGACAACTTCCTGAACTCCTAACATAGATTGAAGTTTGGAAAACTTCGCTTCTGTAAGAGACTTTGTGAAAATGTCTGAAACTTGATCTTCTATAGGGAAAAAGAGCACTTTAATAACTTGATCATGAATGAACTTTCTGATGAAGTGCATGTGTAGCTCGATGTGTTTGGTATGCTAATGTTGAACTGGGTCTTTGGCGAGCTTGATGGCACTCTGAATGTCACACCAAAGGCTGGTCGGATGCTGGTGCTGGAATCCAAACTCTGAAAGGATCTGTCGAAGCCATAGGGCTTCCTAACTTGCATTTACCGCTGCTCAGTACTCTGCTTCTGCTGAAGAAAGTGCAATAGCCTGTTGTTTCTTATAGGCCCAAGTGACAGGTCTTGAACCAAGGCTGAAAACATAACCTACAGTAGACTTCCGATCATCGGGGTCGCCAACCCAATCTGAATCAGTGAAACCAACCAATAAGGGAGCCCCCCCTAAACTGTAATGTATCCCAAACTGAACTATACCACGAACATAACGAAGTATCCTTTTAGCTGCTTTCCAATGGATTTCATGGGGTGTTTGCATATATCGGGCAACAAGATCAGGACGGGTATGAGTAAAGTATAAGAGGCTACCAACTAACTAATGATACAGGGTGGCATCAACTTCAGGAGAAGTACAGGTGGTAGAAAGCCTTACTCCAGACTGGAAGGGAGAAGGGGTTGGTTTACAATCGTCCATGTGAAAGTGACGAAGAAGGTCACAAGCATACTTAGACTGGGAAAGAAAAATTCCTTCATTGGTTTGCAAAACTTGGAGGCCAAGGAAATAGTGCAAAAGCCTAAGTCCGTCATTTCAAATTTCTTCTTAAGGCTAGTTTTCACATGGTTTAAAAGTTTGGAGTCACTACCAGTAAGGATAAGGTCATCAACATAAAAGACAAGGATTATGAGATGGATTCCTACTTTCTTGGTATAGACATTAGGATCAGAATGGCATCTAGAGAATCCAGTGGCAATAAGAAAGTTATCCATTTTGGCATACCAAGCTCGGGGAGCTTGCTTGAGACCATAAAGAGATTTCTTGAGGCAACAAACAAGGCTAGAGTCATTCTGGACATAGCCAGGAGGTTGCTCCATGTCCCAATAATGTATTAAAAGGTTTAGAACGATGTGGATTCAATGAGTAATGAAGGTATCGCAGAGAGTCTTTTTCTTTCTAGTTTTCAAATAGAGACGAGATCAAATTGTCCTATGGTGAAACTTAGTTTGTGCAAATGTATTCTATTTAAGATAGACATGTGTAAATTATTTATGAATAGTTAGTTTTGGGTTTGAGACGAGGAACTCTAATCTCAGGGTTTGAAAACGTTTTTAAAGATTTCAAAATTTAAAAGAAAGATGATACTAGACATATCAAAACTAAATTTCGTGTTCACCACTAACTACCAAAAAAAAAGAGAATGGTGGCTGTTGGGAATGTGCTTCTGCGTAAAAACTATTTCTAAACCTTTATTATCTGAGTTTTCCGTCCTAAATTTAACTATGTTGAATATCTTGGTTTTTGGTCATTTTCATTTGGTACATGTTATATTCCTTCTCTGTTCTTTTGTATCTTGAGACACAAGTTGGCATCATTTTTTCCTGGCAGAGACTGTCATTAGTGGTTGTAGATTTAGCTTATATCAAGGCATTTTAAATCGTTAGAGTAAGTATATTGCTTCACTTCCCAGAACTACAACATGATCTGTTGGTTTTACCTCATCCAAATATTGAAAGTGTGCAATATATGTTACATCAATGATTGTTAGCCTAATGGTTAAGAACATGTGTTTCCTCTTAAGAGGTCACATGTTCAAATCCAGAGGGGGGTAGGGTATGTATACCTTCGTAGACTTTACCAGTAAGGGTCTCATACACCAATGGAATTAGACAACTACTAAGGTGAATATTTCATCTCGTCCACTATTGAGTTTGTGGTTATGTGCTAGTTTTATTGGCTTGCTGTGTCTGGTTGTTCACTTAATTTACTGTTTTCCTCCGTCTGTAGTAGAGCAGACAATTTCTTAAAAAACTTAATTATTTGTTTACTTCCATGGATTTTGCTTTCCACTTCCACACTTTTGAAAATCAACTTTATGACTTTTGCTTTCCACTTCCACTCTTTTGAAAATCTGCTTTATGGTTCCGAAAGAGACTTCCTATTAGAAAAACAAACTTATAACTTCTTCAAGGTTGCAATTACAAATTTATGCTAAGAGCATGTACTCTTTTGTGAAAGAGAGACCGAGTGTACTCTTCTGTGAAAGAATACCAAGCGTTTGTTAAAATATCATTCCATAGAGATCGAGTTTTTTTAGAATATCATTCCATGTGTTTATCTAATTATCTATTTAAATCTAAAATTCTTTGTAGAAATATCCTTTCATGATTTTTTAAATTTATTTTTAATTAATTATCATATTATTTAAAAAATTACATATAAATTTATTTTAATCTCTATTGTTTTTGCAAATTGAATTTAATTCGTTTTAGTAGATCCAGTATGGTGGACTTGTTTTAATAGAAAGCTACTTTTTCAACAGAACAATAGAAAACTACTTGGGAATGAATAAAAGTTGTTGTTTGTTGTCAATTTGTGTGGTGTCAAGTACCAAGGTAATGAGGCTTCTATTAAACATAGATTACAGTGAAGTAAATCCCTTCCGAAGAAGTCCTAAATGTCTTAAATGTTTACAGAGTTGTTTTTTGGTAATCTATAAATTTTTGGAAGTGAACATGGTAGGAATTATTTTGTATTAATGAAATCATAAAAAATATAAATATGATAGGTATCATTAAAAATATATTTTTAGGAATCATTTTGTATTAATGAAATCATAAAAAATATAAATATGGCATCATTAAAAATATATATTTTTAATATAGA
>ML780120.1:1165052-1179988 GCA_009831015.1 Picea engelmannii
GGAATTTTTTGTGGATGTGGTAAAGGAACAATACTACCCTGTTGGAAACTATGAGGACCAGTACATGAGATGGACCACACTACGGCAAGAGAAGGGCCAATCAGTTCCAGAGTTCACCAATAGCTTCCATACCTTGCGCACCATGCTAGGTATCAAAGACTCTAAACGACATTTGGTTCTGAAATACCGTGGGGCTCTACACAGATACATCCAAACTGAAATGTATTTTCTGGACATCTCATCACTCGGTGCTGCCTATCGATATGTTGTTAAAATCGAGAAGAAATTTAAGCACTAGAACAAACGGGATTTGGGGTCTGCAAATCCACAACAACCAAATTATGACAAAGACAAGCCTAACAAACAATCTCTCGAAAACCAGTCCAAGCCACAGGAAAAGAAGGGTCATAGGAAGACAAAGAAGGACACTGGAAAATGGTGCGATTTCCACAAAATCCCCTGGCACAACACCGACGAATGTCGCTCAAAACAGTCATTGGTGGCCGAGATCAAAGACAAGGAGCTGAACCCTGATTTAGAATCTGATTCTAAAAATACTGGTAAAAAACAGATCATCGACGCAGACCCCACTGCTATTGTCGCTACCGTAGCAATTCAACCAGAAGAACCAACAGATCCAGAAGAGGAGGATCGCCTTTTTCATTCACAGATGTGGGTGAAGGGGACCCCGCTACATTTTATTGTTGATAGCGGAAGCCAGAAGAACCTCATCTCAGCAGAGGTCATCAAATAGTTGGGATTGTTGACAACACCACACCCGCAACCATATAGCATTGGGTGGCTTCGCCAAGGACGAAATATTCATGTCATCCAACAGTGTTGATTGTCATACGGCATCCAACCCTTCAAGGATGAGGTATTATGTGATGTTTCCCCACTGGATGTCTGTGATGTTCTCTTGGGCCAACCATATATGTGAAAACGCCATGCTATCTATGAGTCTCGACCCCGTAGTGTCATTATTACTCTGGGGGGTCATCTCTACAGGATACCAGAGGTAGTTCCAACTACTGCCTCACCTAAACAGTGCCGCAAGGTAGTATCTCATACTACAAAATTCATCTTCTCCACAATCTGTTCAAAGGGTGAACAGAAGGATACTCCAGCCACCACAGCTTCGGCCAAAGCACCTTCTATCCAACAGAAGTAGGTCGACAAGGTTGCAACAAAGCACGAAGATTCCTTTTGCACACAGTCATCTAAAATAGCCAGACTGGTTAAAAAGGTCGAAACCTTCCAGCCACAGGTTCGTGATAGATTTCCACAAACTAAGCAGCGTGACTTCTCCAGCAAGACAAGCAGATTCAACAAATGCTTTTCCCTCTCCCTCGAGAACTCAATGCAATGGAGACCATTGCTTCCTAAGGAGGGAGTATTGATCCAGGTGGATATCGGTGACCACCCACCTTTTCCAAATGGCTCAAAATAGTTTTCTGGCCATTTTGGCAATTTACTATTTTTAGCAGGTTTTAACTTCTGGGGCCATTTTGAGGGTCCAAATGAAGGTTTTTTCGAGATAGAGGTTCTCAATGATGGCTGAAAGCATAATTGATCCCCCAAAATGAATCTCCTCGACAATACCTTTCCAACGAGCTATCACATGCCTAAAACGGAGATCGTATGCAAAAGTTACGACCCCAGGAAGTTGATGTACTCACTTACCCAAACGGGGCCCACATGACTTTTGGCGCTTCATCTCCTAGGGTTAGGTTTTTGGATGTCTAGGAATTTTGGCATTCCCATTTATTGTAAAAGGTCCTTCAGAGCCTCATTGTAATCACCTTCTTGCGAATGTGAGTAGCCGTCACATCTCTTCTCAGAGATAAGCTGCCACCATTCTAGCGAGTCTTTCACTCTGTATTTTTACAGTCTCTGTATGTTTCTATGATTAATAGAAATCGTGTATTACTATATATCTATGTTTATGGTTGCATCTCTGATACATTTCTGTTATATTATTGAATATCTGCAATATCTCTGTGCATTTCTTTATTATATCTCCGCTCTCATTTCGTGCCGAAAATAATCTGGATCAGTACATTAGGTCACTTTACACATCGATCAATATCTAATTGCATGATAAAGGAGTGATGACAGTGGATTCATACAACTAAATCACTCTGTACGCATGGGGGAGCTGGGGGAAGCACTAAGGAAGATCTAAGGCATGGAGAGGGCATTGGATAGAGGCTAGAAGAAGAAATAAATGGACCCTATTATGATGGATGAGGAATAGACCAAGGATATAATGGAAAGAGCAGGAGTGACGTGCAACGAAATACTCTACTTATATAAGATCAATAAGAAAAAGAGGGAAGTAGCCGAGCGAGAGGGATTAGATAGTGATGAGGAAGAGGTAGATGATCTATGTGCGACATGATATATTGAGGAAATCTTGCGCGCCACATATGAGGGGAAAACCAGAGGTCAAGTGTCTGAGGTAGAAGAATAATATCCATTCAAGATCTGAATTAGTGTGGAACCCACAATCCCATGTGCGACTAAGACATCTAAATAAGTAGAAACATTCAATCAACAAGTGATTAGTGGTAGAAAGCTTTTAATAGGACATGGGTCCAGTGGAAATTCAAGAAGTATAAGTTCATCTAGCAACAGTCAAGTATCTACATCGCGTGGAGGTGGTAGTAAAACAAACCTCACAATGGCATGGGTAGATCCAATTATTAGGTTACCTAAGTTATGGGGAGAAGGTTCAGAGGACCCAGAGAAGCACTTGTTTATTTCTGAGAATATTTGGGAAGCTAAGCATATTATAGATGAATATACAAAAGTGGCACAACTGGTGATCACATTTAGAGACCAGGCACTAGATTGGTATATGAGTCTTGCAGCAAACAGTCCACAAGGAGCACCTACAACTATCGTAGATGTGAAGAAGGCGTTGATCAATGAATTTCAACAACCTAGTTCAAAAGATTAGTTCATGAATGAGATGATAGAGATAAAACAGAAGCTGGGTGAGTCAGTATGGGAGGTTGATCATAAGTTCAAGAGGCTAAATGGTAAGTTGAAGTATCATATTACAAACATGGAACATAGACATTTATTTGTTAACTCTTTATTGGCACATTCAAAGTATCATGTGAGGCAACAAAAGTTCTAAACCTAGGCTGAAGCCTTGCAAGCATCCTTGAAATTAGAGGAAAATCAGTATAAGCATACATATCCAGTTATGGAAGAGCTGAGAGAAGACCTGGAGAACCTGACATTTCAGTTGAATCAGAATAAGGGAAAGGAAAAGAGGGAGGATGTTTGGTGTACATTTTGTAGAACATAATGTCATCATAAGAATGAGTGCCCAACCTTTGCGCAGTACTTGGAGACAAGAATGTCAAATCCTTTACCCCCAAGATGACCATGGTGAGAAATATGTAGAATACATGGACATGATCCTTATCATTGTCCCATGATACAAAACTATCAAATAATACCAAGACTACATTTTGTAATTTTTGCAAGTCAGTTGGACACAAATACAAGGTCTGCATAACCTTGGAGATAATGAAGGAGAGGACATCAGATACTTACAGGGTGCAAGATGAATTAATGAAAACACAACCTACACAACAATCGTAGTATAACAACGTGCAACAGTTTGTAGCGCCACCGCAGTATAATAACGTGCAACAGTTTGGAGCACCACCACAGTATAACAATGGGTAGCAGTGTGAAACTCCACCACAGTACAATAATGCACAGTCGCATCAGAGGACCAATCAATAAGACAATCAAGGAAACAAAGGAGGCTTCAGAGGAGGAGGTCATGGAGGAAGAGGATTTGGAGGAGGTAGAGGACCAGTAGTTTTTTCACAATTGTTAGAAACCTGGACACTATGCAAGAGATTGTCAACAACCACCTGCGACATGTATGTATTCTCGTGCAACAAATCACGAGACAGAAGATTGTTCAACACTTTTGGTAAAGATACATGATAAGAGGAACCAAAACAATTAGAATGTCCAATGGATTGCTATGGAAAATAAAGAAGAGGATGGGAAGAAGATCAAGATAGTTACTAGAGACGGAGCCAAGACAAGAGCAGATGCAACAAAAAAGGATTAGGACCAGTACTAGTGGGTTAGAAATAATATCGCACCCGAAAAAAAGTTTGATGCACACAAAGAGAAGGAGACATTCAAAGAAGCTAGACATGATATTTTGAAGGAAAATATTGTGTCTACTTCAGGAACAAATCCAGTAGATGATGTACCAGTCTGTGTCATGCCTTCACTATTTGATCAGACCAACATAGAAGTTCGTAAGAGGAGAAAAACAAGTAGGGAATTAAGGTTGAATGCAAACATTAGAGATTTCAATATGGGTGGTATCATAATAGACTTAGGGTCTAAAGTAAATGTTCTTCCTAAGAAGACATGGGAAGTTATGGGAGAACCTACATTGGTATTTTCACCTATTCAATTGAAGCTAGAAAATCAACATAGAGTGGTACCAATTGGTAGACTGAAGGGTATACCAGTAGATCTAGATGTAGTGCGCACAGTGGAAAACTTTGAAGTGATTGACATAATAGATAACACTTCACCATATCCAACATTGTTGGGTCTGGATTGGGCTTTTGATAACTAGTCCATTATCAATATGAAGACTAGAAATATGATCTTTGAATTAGGAGAATACATAGTTATTGTGCGGTTAGATACCTTAGAAGGAGAAAGGTATGTGGAACCTGCGATATGAAATTTTATTACAGAGGATATAAATCAATTGTATAGAACTACCATGTGTGAACAGGATTACATCAACCCAACTACAAATGGAATGCTGAGTTGGAGGAGAATTAGTTATTATGCTCTAGACTCAAACATAGGACTAGATAACTGGCAACAAAGATTACAAGATTTATCTACTAGAAGACGTGCCAGAATGACGCACGTGCTAAGATGGGTTGGTACAAAAGTAAGAGAGCCTCTTACTTTTTATGGTCAAAACGACTTAGAAGAATTTTTAATGAAGTTTGAATTAGAAATAGTGGAAAATCAAAGATTACTAGTATTAGATATTGCTTTGAAAGCTATACCTACACGTTGGTGGGGTACACATAAAGAGAAGATAAACAACTTGTATCATTGTAAGAGGTTACTGCGCATCAGATTCGACGCAGAGTAAGAGCATAGATATGTGGAGAAGTATGATAGAATTGGACAACCCAAAGAACATGTAGAAATATGTATAATTCAATGGAGATTAGTACCACCAGAGGAATGGCCACATCACTTTATTCACACATTAGAAGGCATTCCAATAAATTGGTACACATAATTAGAACAACGTAGGGAAACTACAAATTGGGATGAAATGCATCAGAATTTTGTGATCACATTTACATTTGAGCATGAGAATCCAGAAATAGATAGAACACTAAGGTTGGTAAGTGATAGAATTTTTGAAGAACCATAACTGGATATTGTGACAACTTATAAGAACCAAAAGAAACAAATGGTTAAACAATTACTACATTGTTATCATGTCGCATAAGAAGATCCATCAGAAGAAAACCTGCGCATGATCCAGGTGGATATTGGTGGCCACCCAACTATTCCAACTGGTTACTCTTGACAGTTTTTAGTTCAACACGTTCTTCTATACTTATTTGTAATTGTGGGTTATACACTTCAGGGGCTGTCTTAATCCCTACAAATATTCCAAGAAGAGACTAGTGGCCTCCCACCTAATCCAATTGGCTTATTTGGGATGTTTTCATGTCAGCACATCTTTCTGTACTACCAGGGCCGTTTTGGGCCCTAAACACTGTATTTTTTTTCCTTGCCACATTCAAACTATAGATGGAGTAAGATTTTGATGGCGTAATGTGTATTTCTCAAAAAGACCTTTCCAACGGCTTATCACGCGCCTAAAATAGAGGTCGTATGCAAAAGTTACGACCCCTGGAAGTTGAGGTACCAACTTACCCATAGGGGCCCACATGACTTTTGGCGTTTCACCTCCCAAGGTTAAGTTTTTGGATGTCTAGGGTTTTGGCATTCACGAGTAATATTAAAAAGGCCTCTGGAGCCTCATTGTAATCATTATGCTCAGACAGATGTGTGTATAAGCGACATCTCTTCTTAGAGATAGCTACCACCATTCGAGCAAGTTGTTTCAGTTCTGCAGTTTTACAGTTTCAACCTATTTCATTTATTCAATTCAAGATATTGTTCACTGGATATCTGTGTTATTCTCCATATCTCTGTGTTTATTGTATTCAATTTGTTAATCAATTCGTTCCGCTCCTAAATCTAGATAGTGGTATTAGAGTGGTTTGCTCTTCATTTATTTTTCTTCTGCATGTCCCCGACAAGATCTGGGTACAAGAAGTTGGGATTTGAACCAATCGAGCCTTTGCAATATCAGTCACGCCGAGCTTGACAACAACCCATGGGGGACAAAAAGAAAGATGATGGAGTTGGAGATCCTTTTAAAATGTTGCTCGAGGAATCCCTTGTGTGACAAAGGAATGAAATGATGGACAACTTTGCACAGATCCTTCAATGACTGCCCATAGGAGAATCATTTTCATCAAGCAACCATGCAACCCCCTTCAAGGTATAGGTAAATTTTGATATTCCATTATTTGAAGGACTGATAGATGCGGATGTTGTAGATAAATGGTTGAATCTACTCGAAGGGTATTTTTCGGTCCATAATTTTTTTGATAGGAAAAATATTACTTTTGCACTTCTCAAGGTCGTCCCCTATGTTAAGGAATGGTGGGATACTTACTCTGAGAAAAGGGCCACAGAGGAATCTGTAATATTTGAAGTTTCCCCTACATGGGATTCCTTCCGGGATGCCATTAAAGAACAATACTACCTTTTTGGAATCTACGAGGACGAGTACACTAGATGGACCACCCTGCGTCATGATAGGGACCAGACAGTACCAGATTTCACCAATATTTTCCATACCCTGTGCACCAAATTGGGTATCAAAGACTCTGAGCGACATATAGTGCTCAAATACCACGACTGTTTGCATATATACACTCAAACAGAAATGGAGTTTCTGGACATCACCTCATTGGGTACGGCTTATAGATATATTGTCAAGATCGAGAAAAAATTTAAGCAGAAGAGGCACGAATTTAGATCTGCAAACTCCTCACAGCCAGAGGAGGGAAAAGGCGACCCCAACCCACACAACAAGGGAGAGAGAAAAGATGGCCACTCTCAGGACAACCAGTCCAAGCCACAACACAAGAAGGGCAATGAGAAGACGAAGAAGGACACATGAAAATGGTGCGAATACCATAAAATCCCTTGCCACAACACCGAAGAATTTCACTCCAAGCAGTCACTTGTGGCCAAGCTGATGGATTCTGAGTCAGAGGCCGATTCTGACTTCGAATCAAAACCAAAAGGAGGGAAGCAGATTATCGATGCTAAACCAAAGTATGTCCAAGCAAACCATAAGAACCAGAGGAAGGGGAATGCCTCTTTCACTCACATATGTGGGTAAAGGGGGCTCTGCTTCATTTCATTGTCGATATCGACAGTTTGAAGAACCTGATCTCAGTAGAGGTCGTCAAGTAGTTGGACCTGCCGATGACACCGCACCTGTAGCTCTACACCATCGGCTGGCTTCGCCAAGGAAGAGATATTTGTGTCAGCCAACAATTTCATTTGCCCTACAACATCAAGCCTTTCAAAGACGAGGTATTCTATGATATTGCTCCTCTTGAAGTTTGTGATGTTCTTTCAGGACAACCATATTTGTGGAAGCATCATGTTGTGTATGATTCTAGACCCCACAATGTTATTATTACTTTGGGTAGACAATTGTACAGGATACCAGAGGTAGCGTCGCCTACCACTATTTCTTTAATCTCTGCTAAGCAATGCAGTAAGTTCATTTCATAGACCGAGAAGTTTGTCTTATTTGTGATCCATGCTCACAGTAAGCAGAAGGTCGCCGCCACATCCATGGCCTCTACAATGAGCCTCTCTTTTCAGCATAAGCAAGTGGACGAGATCGTGGAAGAGTACAGAGACATCCTCTTTTCACCCACTGGGGTATCGATGCACTGCTAAGTCAAGCATCCAATTGATCTAACCCCTGGTGAATGTCTACCTAATGGACCAATCTATCGTCGCTTACTGATGGAAAATGACGAAATAAAGCATCAAATCGAAGAACTTCTTCAAAAGGGGCAGACCGGACCCAACTCCTCCACTTGTAGAAGCACGATTGTACTGGTGTAGAAGAAGGATGGCACCTGTCGACTCTGCATTGGTTACAAAGAATTAAATAAAATCACAGTCAGGAACCAGTAGCCAATTCCCATAATTGATGACCTTCTTGACCAACACAAGGGTGTAAAGTTCTTTAGAAAGATTGACCTAAAGTCTAGCTACCACTTGGTTCCCATCGAACCAACTGATGTGTGGAAGATAACTTTCAAATCTAAAGAATGTCTCTTCGAATGGCTGGTCATGCCCTCTGGATTAACAACTGCACCAACCACTTTCATGAGGTTGATGGATGATGTATTGAGACCCTTCACCAACTCTTTTATGGTGGTATATCTGGATGACATCCTCATATTCAACAAGACTTGGGAGGAACGCATGTGACATATTCAATAGGTTTTGAGCACTCTGTGGCAACACAAGCTATATGCCAACTTGGAAAAATGCTCCTTTGGCATGAACAAGGTCCAATATTTGGGCTACATTGTTGAGGAGCATGGGGTACATGTTGATCTAGATAAGATCCAAGTCATCTATGACTGGCCATAATTGACCACACTAACCCAGCTTCAGAGCTTCTTGGGATTTGCTAACTTCTACCGACGGTTTGTGTTGGGATTCTCCCATATTGGATGGGCCCTCAACCAAGTGACCAAGGGAGGTGGCAAGGCAACGTTCATGTGGGGGAAGGAACAATAACGAGCATTTGATGATATGAAGCATCGCTTGTGCTCAGCTCCGATGCTTTCCTTGCTTGATCTACAACAACCATTTGAGATTGAGACTTATGCATCTGACTATGATGCAGGCATAGTTCTCACTTAGCATGGTCATTCGATGGCATACCATAGTGAGACACTCTCAGATACTATCCATAAATACCCCACCTATGAAAAGGAAATGTATTCCATTGTACAATCATGTCTTCAATGGAAACATTACATTCGAGGAAAGGAAACGATCATCCACACTGATCACAAGCCTCTGTAGTTCATATAGACATAAGGGAAGTTGCAGAATGACCGCCATCAGAAGTGGTCCACCTACCTGTAATAGTTCCATCTCAACATAGAGAATAAGACATGGAGCACAAATCGTGTCATTGACTGCCTAAGTCGACCTCTCGTGGTTGCACTCACCAATGTGCTCCATTTCTGTGGACATGAGGCATTTGAGTGGCCCCAACTTTAACAACAAGATCTGGACTTTGCCACCACCTATTAGCTCTCGGGTACAGGCGTGAATGTCATCGAATCTCACATTCATAACAAACTGTTATGCCATTTGGGCCATCTCCTCATTCCTGCAAGCGAGCATGCAAAGATGATTTGGGAATCCCACTACAGTCGGATGGCAGGACATTTTGACGTGGAGAAAACTGTGGTTTTTCTACGTAAACATTTTTATTAGCCAAAAATTCGACAAGTATATCAGATCTTGTACTTCCTATGCCATTTCCAATCCAACCATCAAATTGCAAGGCTTATACACCCCTCTTCCTAGTCCCGAGAAGCCTTGGGAATCCATCTCGATGGATTACATGTCTGGCATTCCATCCACCAAGCAAGGCAATGATTGTGTATTTTTAGTTGTTGATTGGTTTTCGAAGATGGCCATCCTCACAACTTGCAAGAAGAACATCACAATGATAGATATTGCTAATCTCTTCTTCGAACGAGTGTGGGTCCATTTTGGGATACCACAGACCATCATCTCCGACCGGTAAAACATTTTCCTTGGCACATTTTAGTCGAGTCTTTGGTCATTGTCGGACACCAAGCTCACTAAATCCACTACTTTCCACCCCCAAATAGATGACCAAACAAAGGTCGTCAATCAAATGATTGTGCACATCTTGCACATGTACAACTCTAAGAATCCATGTACATGGGATGAGAGTCTTCCCTATGTTCAACACATTACAACAGGGCTCTCCATAGCTCCACCGAAAATATCCCATTTCAGGTGGGGCTGGGATTCCAACCCTTGGGTCCCATTGATGTTGAACTACCTCTTGCAACCACACATACATACTCTTCCCATGTTCAATCTGAGACCGACAAAGCCACTAGATTCATTGAGCAGATTCAACACATCTGCCAATAGGTCCATGAGATTTTGCAAAAAGCCAATGCTAAGTACAAGCAATGCCATGATCAACACAGGGTATCGCACCAGTTTCAGGTTGGAGTCAAGGTATGGTTACATATGAAAAAAAAGTATCTTACATGGCCCCATCTGAAGCTCCACCCACTTAGATATGGGCCTTACACTATCACCAAGGCTGTGGGTAGCAATGCTTTTGAGCTCAACACTCCACCCTTCCTTGGCTTGCACCCAATGTTCAATGTGGACCTCCTTCGGTCATATTTTCCACCATTATTGGACATCTTAGAGATCCCAGAACAACTGACACCAACATAGCTCAACCCTGGCTGCATGGAACAAGCATCCACTGATTAGATGGTGGACACACAGGTGAAGGGCACTCGCCAACAGAGGATCCAACTTTATCGAGTATTCAAGGTAGGGAAACTCCTACACCAAGGCAAGTGGCTCACCCGAGGCTAAATTCAACAAAATATTTCTCACCTAATGGCGGAACTCAACACAATGGAGATCATTGCTTGCTAAGGGGGGAGGACTGATCTAGGTGGATATTGGTGGCCACCCTACCTATTCCAACTAGCTCCTCTTGACAATTTTTAGTTCAACACATTCTTTTGTACTTCTTTGTAATTGTGGGTTCTACACTTTCAGGGTTGTCTAAAGCCCTAAAAATCTTCCAAGAGGAGACTGGTTGCCTTCCACCTTATCAGACTGGCTTATTTTGGATGTTTTCATGTCAACACATCTTTCTGTACTTCTAGAGTCGTTTTGGGGCCCTAAACAATGTTTTTTTGGCTTTCCATAGTCAAACTGTATGCTTAGTTAGATTTTTATAGAGTAATGTGTAGTTCTCAAAAAGACATTTTGAACGGGCTATCACACGCCTAAAACGGAGGTCGTATGGAAAAGTTACGACCCCGGGAAGTTGAGGTACCAACTTACCCATAAGGGCCCACATGAATTTTGGCGTTTCACCTCCTAGGGTTAGGTTTTTGGATGTCTAGGGTTTTGGAATTCATGAGTAATATTAAAAATTTCTTTGGAGCCTCATTGCAATCATTATGCTCAGACGGATGTGCATAGCAACCACATCTCTTCTTAGAGATATCTACCACCATTCGAACAAGTTGTTTCAGTTATGCAGTTTTATAGTTTCAACCTATTTTATTTATTCAATAGAATATATTGTTCACTGGATATCTGTGTTGTTCTCCATATCTTTGTGTTTATTGAATTCAATATGTTAATTAGTTCATTCCACTCCTAAATCCGGATCAGTGCAACATCAAGATTACATAAGTCGAAGGAGAAAGAGAGGGAGAAGGTCCAAAGATAGATTCATAAGAATATGCTGCACCACTGAAGATCAATAATGTAACATCCCTGACCATCGACCACTATTGGGCAACGCTACCCAAATACCTTGTCTTCAATAAACTAGCTCTGATACCAATTTGTAATCTCCCCGACCATCAACACCACTACCGGGCAACGCCACAGAGGAACATGCATATATCTATATAGCATGCATTTCTAATGCATTTAAAACAAATAACACAGAGTTACTGCTATCATACAGATTCAAATGGAATTGACATTAATTGCTACATGCAATGGAACACATGATAACATTCAAGAATCACATACATGCGTAACATACATAATTAAACATGGGAATGGTACTTATCTTTTAACTGGAATAAAAACCACCAAATGAGTGCATACCTTCCACGAACCTCCCAACCTTAAACCACACTGCTCATGATTCTAAGCAGTAGGTTACCCCCGAGCTTGGACTAAACTCCACCGGGCAAGGGATTCCTAGGCTAGGCAAAGTCAATAGGAAAGTCACACAGTTTAAGAGGAAGGATTCTCTCCCAGAAGCCACTTACACCCACTGCTCACAGACTATCATTCCCCACATGCTTGTCCCACCTCAGGAGTATACACCTTCATTGTCACACTATCCATCGACTGCTCCACCTCCCTTGCCTTGGGCTTCACCAACAGGCCAGACCAGAATTCTCAGAGCTCTGTAGCAGCTACGGGAATCCTTCCAGGAGAACTCACCTCATCAACACACTCTCTCACCTAGAGAGAGTTTCTCATAGGCATGACAACCTGCTTTTTCAATCCACAACCACCTCTCTCACCTGGAGAGAGAGTTTCTCACAGGCCTGACAACCTGCTTCTTTGACCACAATAGCTAACTCGGGTAAGGCAAGGGATGACTCAGTAAATTAAAGAGGTGAAAAATGGTCATGGGTTCAACAATGGAAAAAATGGATGGCAACGGGCTTGATCAGTGTGTGAGTGAACTTGTGAGGATAAAATGAGGTAGACTGGTCTAGCCTAGCCAAGATGGTGAAAGCGTGAGATCCAAAACTCTCTGCGTGAACCCCATGCGTGATTTCTTGTGTGAGCGAGCGTTTCCCCTGTGTGTGCGTGAGTTCTTGAGCGAGTGAGCGGGTGCGTGAGAGTTCCTGCGTTCCCCCTCACAACAAAAAGAATTCCCCCTTAAGTCTGCATGTGCCTAAGACGACACATGTCACTCAAGAAGCATGTTCCTTTCCTTTTGGAAGTCACTTGTCCTTCCCCAGGAACTTAGGATAAAAACATATCCTTTTAAACAACCTTTGAAATAATAATAATAAATTATTATTCTCTTGGACTTAAGCCCTTAGGCTTAGCCCCTCTTTCCAACCTCTCAACCTCCTCTCCCTTACCCAACCTAGTCGAGCTTATTCCCCCATCACTCTTTCTTCATGGTTGCTATACACGCAATGATGTTTTTATATTAATAATATTAATATTTACGTGTACAAAACAGGCTCATGGCCTTTAACACCTAGGCTCTTCGGCCTACTAACACATAATCCTACCAACTTATAATTGCTCGGCTCACCAGCCTACAAAACATGTTTACAATTCATAAAACAATTTGGGCTCGTCCTTGGGGTATTACAATCCCATCCCCTTATTTTTGCACTGTCCTCAGTGCAACGTATTTGTACAGTATCAATAAGTTTTTTCAAAATCTTCAAAAAGATGCGGGTATTCTGCCCGCATAGCATCCTCATGCTCCCATGTCATGTCCTCAGGATCGGACCAGGTCCACTGGACCTTTACAAGCCCTATGGCTCGATTATGGAGCTCTTTTCTCTTCCGGTCCAATATGCGCACTAGATGCACTTGCAAGAGGCCTTCTTGTTCCACCTAAATCACATTCCAATCAATAACATGATTAACATCAGGTATATATTTCTTAAGTAATGAAACATGAAACATGAAACACATTATGTACAATCATGGATGTAGGCAATGCAAGCATATATGCAACTAGTCCAATCCTTTTTAGGATTTCAAATGGCCCACAATATCTGGTTGCCAAATTGGAGTAGTTTCCCAGATTTAGGGAACTTCTGTTGGCTTTCACTTTCAAGAAAACATGATCACCCACTTTAAACTCCCTGTGGGTTCTATTCTTATCAGCATAATTTTTTTGCCTATCTCGGGCAACCTTCAAATTCTGCTTAATTTTCAACATTTTCTCTTCCATTTCCTTGAGCAACTCTGGCCCAACCATTGCCCTATCAGCTAGGTTGTCCCAGATTATTGGTGTGTTTCAATTTCTGCCATAAAGTGCTTCAAACAGGCTCATCTTCAGTGATGCTTGATACCCATTGTTCTAGGCAAATTCTACTAAGTGTAGGTAGTCTTCCCGTTTAGATGGTTTTTCCATCACATACATCCTCAACATATCTTCTATCACTTGGTTCACCCTCTCTATCTGCCCATCAGATTCAGAATGATAAGCAGTGTTGAAGTTGAGATTCGTTCCGAACCCTTTGAATAACCCCTTCCAAAACTATGAGGTAAATTTCAGGTCTCTGTCAAACACAATTTTCTTGGGAATACTGTGCAATCGTGCTACTTCCCTCATATAGATATCAACAACATTAGTTGACTTGTGAGTAGTCTTCAATGGAATAAAATTGGCAGATTTCATAAGCTTATCCACCACCACCATGATGGAATCATGTTGCTTATTTGTTCTGGGCAATCCTGTGATGAAATCCATCGTCACCACTTCCCACTTCCACTCAGAAATGGGTAATGGCTGTAGCAGCCCTACTGGGTGCCTATGCTCAACCTTGACCTTATGACACTCCATACATCTAGCGATGTATTCTGCAATTTCCTTCTTCATACCTGGCCAAAAGTAATGGCTCTTGACTGCTGCCACTATTTTATGATATCAAGGGTGCCCAACATAAGGTGTAGCACCCATCCACAAGATGCTAAGCAAATAATCATTTATTCAAACACATACACAATAACAACTTCGTTTTAGCATTATTCCATTTTCATTTACACAATTATTCTACATTTGCTCAATGATAAATCTAATAACATGATGAAATAAGTAGTAGACTAACTTTAAGATTTATGAACTTAAAACATAAGTATACTCAAAACATCAATAGCAAAATATCACTGAAAAATACCTCCTCCTTAGCTTGTCGAAGCTCACCGGTTGTACTGTAGTCCTGGGCGCTTCCAAGTATTCTTTTCCC
>ML780120.1:1194442-1210815 GCA_009831015.1 Picea engelmannii
TGTGGGTAATGTATTTCCATCATGGAAGGATTTCATTTCTGCACTTAGGAAACAATTCTATCCTTTGGGTTATAAAGAAAAAGCAATAATTGAATGACAATCTTTAAAACTAAGAAAATGACAAACAGTGCAGGAATACACTGATGGATTTAGAAAAATGGCATTAATGTTAGACATTCCCTTGCAAACACAAGAAACCCTTATGAAGTATATAGGAGGTTTGCCTGCACATATTAGAAACATTGTTTTCATGTTTGGACCCACTAACCTTGATGAGGTTTCTGTTCAAGCTACGTATATTGAAGCAGGGAAAGCAGGTGTGTCAGGGGAATCGTCGTCTTCGAGGAAAGAGGACAAGAGGAAAAGGCATGGCAATGGCAAGAATGAAAATGCAGTGGCAAAGAAGGAAGGAAAGTCCTCTTGCAAGCATTGCAAGAAAGAGGGACATGATGAGGACAGATGTTGGCAGTTGCATCCCGAGAAGAGGCCAAAGTGGTTCAAAGAAAAGAAGGGAATGCAAATAGTGGCAACGACATCAAAACCCACAGACTTGGGATCGGATTCAGGTGATGAGTCAAAGATTTCATTGGTTGGTATGACAGGTAAAAATGGTGAAGATATTGATTGTAGAAGCAACTTGTTTCATATAAGGGTAATCATGCGACACACTAAGATAGACACATTAATCGACAATGGATCTCAATCTAATCTAATCTCAGAAGAATTGGTTAAGAAATTGGGATTAAAAACACAAACTCATCATAAGCCTTACACACTTAAATGGATAAGCAATCATCATCAAATGCACATAACAAAACATTGCACAATCAAATTTGCAATTTCATCTAAGTATGTGGACGAAGTAACTTGTGATGTTGTGTCATTAAGAGAATGTGGAATGATCTTAGGTAGTCCATACTTATTTGATCGTAAGGCAATATTCTACAGGAAAAATAATCAATATCAATTCACTAAAGCATGTCATGATTATGTGGTTCATGCTCATCGTGTTAAAGCAAATAAAACACTTCAAACAATGGAACAATTAACGAATGCAGTGCAAGCATGCAACAAACCAATAATTGTTTCGAATGAAGTAATTGATCTTAAGCAAGAACAAGGTATGGTTGTTGAATGGAAAATCAATCATAAGTTGCTTCAAGATAAGCTCATGTCATGCAGATATTTTAAGTATATCAGTTCATTTGCAGCCGTCTTTTTGATGCTGCATTAGCAATGTTTTCTACATGGATGATAGTGGCTTCAATAAGATGTAACATGGTTCAAATGGCTAACAATATACTGTCAGTTGTCATGATTGTGTTACAATTAATCTTGACGAGACAGGTGCACAGGACAGAGTTCAGAGACAGAGAGCAAGCCGGGTGGCCTATCCCGAGCTTGTTGACTGGTCAGTAACCTTTTGGGGACCAAAATGTCTTATTGTGGGGAGGTGTGATCCGAAATCGAATCCAGAAGCCTGACAGGGCTTGAAAAATGCTCAAAAATGAAAGTGCTCAGAATCCGACGAAACCAATGCCACTGCGTCCATATCATCTTCCCGATTTTGGTGGTATATTTACTTTGTCAAACGGGATCCGTATGCGAAAGTTATCACGTTCTGATCGGAAGCCCAAACAGGTAAAAAGTCAAAGGTCAACTGGTCAAAAAGTCAATGCTGATGTCAACATGATGACTGTGCAGGAGATGACGTGACACTCTCTGGCTGATGGTGATTGGGCAGGTTCACTGGCAAGGCAGAGATGTGGCAGGCAACTGGACCAGTCAATAATTGACAAGTGGCATTAATCCGGCAAATGGGGAGATGCCACGTGGCCCAGTCATGGGCAGCCACGTGGCACCCAGTCATCAGTTGAAGTGGCATGTTTCAAAAAATTGTTTGGGGTCCATGGGATTTGAACCCATGACCACCACCAAGCCCAACACCTTAAGAAATGGTCTTTTTCCAATACACCAAATTATTGCTTATGATATAAAACCTACAATATGAAATATATTGCAAAGTATTGAATGGAGAGGGGCCAACGCTTAGCCCTTTGGGGCTAGCGCTTGGCCATATGAACCCATATGGCCCTGTCAAGGGGGTGCACACTGGGCAAAAGGGGGTTTATGCCCAAATCTAACTATAAAGTGGGTTTTATAACCAATTTTTGGGTTTTAATGGTAATTAAGCCTATTTTTAATGGTTTTTGGGAGTTATTGGGCATTTTTGGAGCCTAATTTTTGGGAGGAAGTTGGAGATGAGTAACCAACTTCCCAGCTATATAACCCAGGCCTGTTTGAGGCCATAGGGGGCATTCAGAGCAGAATTATGCTGAGGATAAGCCAAGCCAAAGCCATTTTGAGGCAGAGAAGCTTTTGAGGAGGAGACACTGTTGGACCATTTCTGGGAGCTCTGGACGTCCGTTTTGCGTGCTGTTTTCTTGCATGGTTCTAGAGATCTGGAAGAACATGACTAGATCAGTATTGTATCCATTTGGCATTGAAGCGATGTACTTTTGATCATTTGAGCAGAAATAAAGAAGCCTCTCCCACAAAGAAAAGGCCCGGAGACGTAGGCAAAGTTGTGCCGAACTCCGTTATCAATCTGCGTGTTATGGTTTGCTGTCTTTTATTGCATTTCAGATGTGCACATATGTATATGGCTGTTATAATTCCTCTTCTTTCCTCATTCTTCACTAAGTTTTCTGAAATGGTTAATTAACACATGCAAAATTAAAACTCAACCATAAGTCATTAAAAGATCCAACGGATCAAACTGCCCCTACCTCTACCTCGGGTGAGACTTCATATGCTTCGCAGGTGTCTCCGAAAGGGTCGATAGTTAGGGTTTTGTTGGTGCGCTGTTGAAGCGTTGAACCCTGGGTCTTCCCCTGTGCCAAAAAATGGTTCCGTTGTCGGGACATGAAATTGTGATTGCTGGGAACTGAAGAAAAGAAAGATTTGTGCGTAGATCTGCTGCTTTAGTGCGCAATATTCTACTTGACTGCGAAGCTCTGTGCTAAGAAAGAAATCAGATTCAAAGAAAATAGGTAAGGTATTAAAGCTTTGTGCTCTGAGAAAGGTAAGATAAGTGAAAAATTTTGTTTCAAAAGAATGGATCTAGGTATGTCTAATAGATTTTGTCCTAGTCTAAAAACTAGGGCAGAACGACGATTGGATATGAGTAGATCTGATAAGAATAGTAAAATATATGTTATTCCTATGCATAGAAAGAATGTTTGGACTAACAAATGGATGCAGGATCCTAGAAAGTTTTTTTTGCAGGTTAGTTACTGTGATCCCAGTGCGCAGTACAGGAAAGGTTGGGGGTCATTTAAAAGAAAGAGAGGATTAACTCTTTGTTATAATTGCATAAGATCGAGACATATTGCTAAGGAATGTCCTGGTAGAGGTCCTAGTTGTGTTTTTTGTAAAGCTATGGACCATGAAGTTTTGGATTTCCCTAGAATGATTGCTAAATTTGAAAAGATGAATATGAGACAAGAAAACCACGAGATAGGCCAAGAAACTAAGTATATGGCATGACCCCAGAAAGAATCAACGACTACATTATTACGAGTGAAAGAAACCCTGAATGATCACATAGATATCAACTTATCAGAGATCTTAAAAGAGAAGGAGTGCATAGAAACACGAATAGGAGAATTCGACATAGACTGTGTTCTGGATGAGGAAACCCTGATAAATATCACGACAGAAAGAACTTGGGAAATTTTGGGAAAGCTTGATATGGTTCCTTCATTAGGAGGAATAAGATTATTTAGAGGAAAGCTAATAACCCTATGTGGAGGACTTACCCAGACATCTATGAGTGCTCATGGAACTTCGACAGAAAAAAGAATTTGAGATCGTTAAATTTGTTGAGAACATCGCCCCATTTGCTATTTTTCTAGGAAAAACCTGGATTGAGAAAGATCAGACACAAAGGAAACAAGAAGAGGAGGATCTAGAACAGAAAAAACAAGAACTAAGGGATTTCATGGCTAGGAGAAAAGTGCACTTACTGGAAGAACAAGAGGACCAGTTGAAGCTATCGAGGACCAGAGATCTGGACATCAGAACACAGGAATACTTGAAATACCTGTTTGTACAAGAGAGTAGATCACCTACCCTAGAAAGAGAAGAAGTATTACCCTCGAACCCTACGAAAGACCCTCTACAGTGCGAAGTTACTATGCCAAGAGGAGATAAGAACAATAATGGAAAGATGAAACTAGTGACACAGATTACAGGAAAGAAAGCCAGAAAGCTCAGCAAGAAGAAAGCAAAGTTAGAAAAGTTACAGGAAGTTCCAGGGAGGAATCCATAGAAGGAAGGTTTGCAGAAATGGAACTTTGTCAGGATATCAGAACAACGAAGATTGACACTTCACCATGGTGAAGCAATATGACCATTGGAGGCGTCCCGACTGTTAGCCCGATGCTCCAGAACAATTCGAACTGCAATTATGGCCAGAAATATCGCCATTAGACTGTTGGGACCGTGCCATAACATATGGAATTGAATTTATTAAGGCGTTCCTGCTCATTGGAGGAGTTTGTTACGACATTGTCTATTTATCCCGCCACGCATTGCACCCATAATTGTTTTGCCAATTGTGATTATTCGAGCCCACAAAGAACTAGTTGATTTTGCGTAGTGCTTATTGAGAGCTCGCAACCCGTTCTGTTACGTCGAGTATTTGATCACTGACCTGAGATACCTGATTTTGAGAGTGCATGTCGGGTGACTTTAACGAAGTAGAGAAATCCGTCGAAGAGATACTTATTGACCTCATGGTTGAGAAGGTCATGTCTATAGGAGTCCAAGCCTAGTCGACGAGAGGAGTGCAAGCATCCCCGTCGACTGTTCATGGATCTGGACCATGCCGAGCTGCGACAGAAAAATGAACGAAGCATTGTGATGACTTGGTGAATACGAAGCTTATCCCATCTATCCTTCCCAATTATATCCCACCTCTAGCTGGCGTTGTGAACCGTGACAGTGTCCCGAGGGACTTCGACTACACCTTGATCATTGCGTACCTCCCGAAGGGGATACATGCAGTTGGATTGTAGTTAGGACAAATCATGACGTTGAAGATCAGTGACTTCAACTTGGGAGATCACAAGAACCATGTAATGCTCACCCCAAACAAGTATTTGACCAGGACCAAGGGGAAGAAGTCGAAGATCATCCCCCAACCGTGGACTATGGACATCGCGAGGTCCACTATCTTGAATGTGATGAAGATACCACAATTTGGAAGGCGTCAGGAGGTTAACGCGTGCATTAAACTTTTGTTGTCTTGCGTCCATGGCGGTTATCTGTGGCTGGACATACGTATTACCGTAGATCCGATGTTGATCCATCAGATCACCAGATTAATCATGCAAGGACTAGACCCACAAGAATTTTATCCAGGGAAGGCTGCAGATCACGCCCTGGCGTAGAAAATTATAGATACCTATGGCGATGTGGAAATGGGGAAGCGAGGATACAAGGTAGCTTCCATTCAAAATGGTGCAGTGTGCCTAGCCTACCAGTTGATCGCTGGTAAGCTAGTAAGGAAGAACATACCCACGTAGGTCACAGGGTTCTTTGTTGACCTCGCGGGAAAATGTGTGGAAGGGCTACAAATGAATTGGGCAAGCTACCTCGTCAACTAGTTAGAGAAAGACTATCGTGAATCTCAGAATCAGGGCTACGAGTTCCACTTAAGTTGGTTGCTGATCCTCATCACTTTCATTGCTTGGGAAATGCCGGAAGGTGCGACCTTCCCTGAGATTGAGCCATCAAAACCCTTAGTTGTGAAGTTCACAACGCTATGGTATTCAAGCGACATGGAAAAACAATGGCAGTCAAACGTGGTGTTCCACACCTACTATCTGCAGTTGAAGAGGGCTATTGAGTCTTTTCCTTGGATGAAGATGAACACCCTGCACAAGTTCAGACCATTTGTGAAGTTCTACACAGATAGAAATTTTATTTATATCACTGTGCACGGAGAGAAACACAAAGAAGAGCTGCAGAGTTACTATAAACTCATAGAGGAGGACATGGAAGAAATCACTAAGGAATGGCCTGCAGAGTTGCTTATACTAGTCGACCAGGCAGAAATGTCTGACCCTGAACTCATCGTAAGTTTGGTGGTTACTCGCGAAGAGTATGATGCACCCAACAATAGCAGAAGGAAGAAAAAGGAAGAGGTACAAGACCTGAACAAAACATCAGAAGAGACTGCTTTAGACTCACCTGGAGGGGGAGGTGACGACGAAGTAGACAAAGAAGAAAACAAAGGAGAAGAAGACAAGTAGAAACAAGGTGAAGTAACACCGCCTAGGGACCCTATTGATGAAGATGAGACCTCCAAGAAAAGACAGGTTCCCCCCACGAAACCTACATTGCGAAAGAATTCCAAAGCTACTAAACCACAAATGCAGACTGCACTAACGATGGATGGCATAGATTTTATCATTGTCGCTGTCTCAGATACCTCAGAAGACATCCTACAGTGCAATGAAGACATATTACAGATACCATGTATGAAAGAATTGAAGCAGAGCTGAAAGGGGTACATCATGCCCTCTACTCCAGCCGCGTAGTGTTTACTGCGCCCCTATCATCAAAAGGAACAAAGTTGGGAGATGAACCTGCCCAACTACGTCGAATAGCAGATGTGACTGAAGCTCACCTTCGTCGTGTTTAGGAAGAAAAAGAATAGGCCATAGAGGCCTTAAGGCAAGCAAAAGAGGAAGACAAGGAACAACGTCGGGTTGCACAACAGAAAAAATATG
This sequence comes from Picea engelmannii, assembly GCA_009831015.1. Taxonomy (NCBI): domain Eukaryota; kingdom Viridiplantae; phylum Streptophyta; class Pinopsida; order Pinales; family Pinaceae; genus Picea; species Picea engelmannii. The sequence continues at coordinate 1,201,243 of ML780120.1, forward strand.
ACATCCAAGCCAAGTTTGCAGAGGATAGAGCGCAGATCCAAAAGGAGAAGGAACAACTGCTCGCAGAGCAGATTGGAGTTAAAGAAGCAGTCATGAGAGCACTTTTCTATGTGATGGGATTAGAACAGATGGAAGAAGGCCCAGTGGAAATCCAAGTAGGGAAGCTTGTCGAAGCCATTCAACAACTCCAACAGAGGATAGCAGAACTGGAGTTACAATCAGTGCCAAGCACTTCACAGGAAGTACGAGACCAGAGAGAAGAAACTGCCTGAAGCACAGTCCTGAGAATCAAGGCATTGGAATTAGAATGTAAGCATCTCAGTATTTGAAGTGCATAGACTTACGAGCACCTTGTAAAGGACCATGAACTAAGGACACTAGAGTCACAACTTCAGTAGGCCAAGCAGAAAGCAACAACGGTACAAGCACAGTTGAAGCCACTACCAACGGTCGAGAGGATGAAACGATCCTAGGAACAACACACAGTTCAGCAACAAGTCCATGCCATCCAGGGCAAGGTCATGGAAGTGACTGAATGACTACAACCAGTGCAGGATGCAGCTTGCATACTGTTTGAGGAAATTGAAGGACGAGGTGCAGAACTGGAAGAAGTGGTCACCACAGTGGAACAACACATGGAAGGACCTGTGACAGAGAAGGTTATTCAAGAGTTCATCGAGTAGGAGGCTATGGTGAGGCAACAGGTTGAAGTAGCTCAAGGCATTTGAGGGAGATTTAACCAGATCAAAGTGACCCAGGACGAGTCACAGGTGAGTGTTGGGGGCCTGTTGGCCCTTGACCAAGTTTTGGAGAACCTTGGTCACGTTTGACTAGTTTTGGGACTTCGACAGGCTGGTCGAAGTCAGAGTGCAAGGCGAAGAAGAGATCACAAGATCTTGACCCCTTCTTAGGGCATTTTTGGGTTTAGGGTTTATGTAATGGGTATGGGATGTCGACCCATGGGTTTTAGGCCCTTTTGTAATGTATAAATATAAAGCTAGGCGATGTTAGTAAAGGAGAGACCTAGATTTGTAATGTGGCTGGTGAGCTAAGTGCGGACAGTTGTGGATGCTTCATGCATATTGTGTGTTAAGAACTTTTAGAGATAAGTGAAAGTGATGGTAAGAAGGCTTTGTGCTTGAACCTAGCTCGGGGAAGGGGGATCTGGCGAGGTGCGCGTAGATCTCCTGTCCTATGTGGAGTGGGTTCTTTAGGCTCTATGCTTGTAGAAGATTGGTAGAATACAATAAAGAAAGAGAAGAGTTGGTGGACGTATCCCCACACTGGGGTGAACCACGTATATCCCATGTTGTGGTTGCTTTGTGCATTATAGTTGTTATGTTAATGATGTGATTTATGATTAGTGCAATGATATATGCTAGATGCATCTAATATAGTAGCTTAGTGCTTAGTAATGTGAATGAATGCTAGATATGATCTAATTCTATATGCTAAGTGCTTAGATGTATTAGATATTGTTGAATACTGTGTTGTTCTATAGCTAGGGTTTCTACCTGCGATGTGAATGAGAGTTAAATACTGATGAATGTTAAAGGCTAAGTGCTCTATTAGTGTTGTAATCACAGATCCGTGTCCTAGCTAGGTTGTAGACACTTGATTCCTGCAACTGCCCCTGCCTCTACCTCAGGTGAGACTTCATATGCTTCCCAGGTGTTGCCAAAAGGGTCGATAGTTAGGATTTTTTTGGTGCGTTGTTGAAGCGTTGAACCCTAGGTATGCCCTGTGCCAACAATAAACCACCTTGTTCTCCTTTCCTTTTATATGCTTGATATCAAAATCATACTCAAAAAGGAATTCCAACCATCTACTTTGCCTAACATTCAAGGTTGGCTGATCAAATAAATACTTCAGACCGTTATGGTCTGTCCTCAGTTCAAACCTCCTTTCCATGAGGTAGTTCCTCCATTTCTTCAGGGCATGCACTATGGTTGCCAACTCCAAATCATGAGTTGCATAGTTCTTTTCATGATCCTTCAACTTTCTAAATTCATAAAATATTACAAACCCATTCTAGCTGAGGACTCCTCCCAGTCCTTCTTTGCATGTATCTGTACACACTACAAAATCTTCATTTGGATCTGCAATCCTTAGGATTGGAGCACTGGTTAACATCTACTTCAATTGATGGAAGATTCTCTCACATTCTTCTGTCCATTGAAATTTTTTCTCCTTCCTTTGCAAGGAAGTGATGGGGTGAGCTATCCTTGAGAACCCCGCAATGAACCTTCTGTAATAGCCAACTAGACCCATAAAGGATTTGACTTCTGTCACATTCTTCGGCCCTGACCATTTTCTAATGGATTCTATCTTCTGAGGATCCACGACTATCCCATCCTTTGAAATGATATGTCTCAAATAGTGGATTTTGTTTTGATAAAATGAGCACTTGCTCAATTTGGCATATAGTTGGCGCTCTCTTAGCACTTGCAACACCATCCTCAGATGATGTTCATACTCTTCCTCCGACTTGGAATACACCAGGATGTCATCCAAAAAGACTATGACAAACTTGTCTAGATATTCCCTGAATACACCATTCATTAGGCACATGAAAACAACGGGTGCATTTGATAATCCAAATGGTACCACTATGAATTCATAATGACCATACCTTGTTCTGAAGGCGGTCTTGCTGATATCTTCATCCTTTATCCTTACCTGGTGGTACCCTGACCTGAGATCTATTTTTGAAAATATCTTGCCATCCTTCAACTTGTAAGTTTTAAACCTGTGGAGTAAAGCAATGCATATAGATTCTTAAGCAAAACAAAATTTAACCAACGGCTCATTCACATAGTACACAGAGATTTATACCAGAAACCCTCAACCGGGAAAACCTTTCTTATATTCATTATATCGAATTTCACCATTCACTATACAATATATACAGTGTTTTTAGGTATTCTGTAGATACCAAAACCTTAATCCCTAAAACCGGGCTTATTTTTAGTAAACCGCTAAAAATAGCAAAATAGTTTTCATATCTGACCCGCCCACACACACACACACACATGCAAAGAATATAACACATACCCAACATTCTCTCACTTGTTGTTTTCTTTGCATCTAGGGGTCCAGGGGATTATATAGTCAACAATCTAGGGAAACAATGCCCATTGTTACTCTACACCAGGAGAAATTTTCTGTGCTCACAAACTTTGTCAATGAATCTGCAACATTCTTCAAAGTGTCAACCGTTTCCAACAACACCTTCTTTTCCTCAACCATGTCTCTCACAAAGTGATACTGAACATCAATATGCTTTGTCTTCGAATGATAAGCAGGGTTCTTTTCCAGGAAGATTGCACTCTGACTGTCACAATCTAATCTCACTGCTTGTTGTACCAACCCAATACCTCAACACAATCTTTGTAACCATACTGCTTCCTTGCTTGCATGAGTGGCTTCCATGTATTCAACTTCTGTAGTTGAGAGTGCCACTACAACCTGTCTTTTGCTCATCCAACTGATTGCTCCTCCAAATAGGTTAAACACATACCCACTTGTAGATCTTCTCCGACCCACATCTCCAGCTCAGTCTGCATCAACAAAGCCATGTATGTCCAACACTCTGTCCAATCCTGGTCTTCCTTGGTAGCACAATCCATAACTGGTAGTGCCACGGAGATACCTGAAGACCCTCCTTACTGCTGTCCAATGCTCCTTCCCTAGTTTTGACATATACCTGCTCAAAACTCCCACTACATGTGCAATGTCTGGTCTAGTACAGACCATTGCATACATCAAACTGCCAACTGCACTGGCAAAAGGAACATGGGACATGTCCTCTTCTTCTTCCTATGTCTTGGGACACTGATTTGCAAATAACTTTACACCTATAGGAATAGGAACCTTGACCGGTTTACTTCCATGCATATTAAACCTCTGCAATATTGTCTCAACATATTTTCTCTAATTCAACCAGAGTTTCCTGTTTGCACGATCTCTTTTAATCTCCATTCCCAGAATGACGTTAGCAACACCGAGATCCTTCATGTCAAATTTGGAGGATAGCTGGGATTTTACCTCCTTGATAACATCCATGTTATTTCCTACGAACAACATGTTATCAACATACAACACTACATAAATGAAGTGATTACCAACCTGCTTGGAATATACATAGTGATCATCCTTGCTTACAAATCCCAATCCAATGATGTATGTGTCAAAATTTTGGTACCACATCCCAGGTGATTGCTTCAGACCATATAGTGACTTCTTTAGCTTATAGACCAACTCTTTCTTTCCCTTCACTACAAAGCCTTTTGGCTGCTTCATGTAGATTTCTTCTTCCAGATCCCCATGTAGGAATGTTGTCTTCACATCCATCTATTCCACTTCAAGATCAAAATCAACAACAATAGATAAAATAAATCTAATAGAAGTTAACTTAGCAACAAGAGAAAAAATCTCACCAAAGTCAATTCCCTCTACCTGGGAATAACCTTTTGCTACTAACAGAGCTTTGTATTTCTCCACTTTACCTTGTGCATTAAACTTCTTCTTAAACAACCATTTGCTACCAATAGATTTTCTTCCAGCGATCAACTCAACTATATCCCATGCCTCATTCTTATCCAAGGCATCCATTTCTTCAACCATGGTCTTCTTCCAGAGTTTACTATCCTCTGAATTCACTGCTTCCTTGACAGTTCTGGGATCATCATCAGTAATAGATAAAGCAAAATTGGAATAGAAATCAGGTGGACTATACCTTTCTGGTTGCCTTTTATCTCTCAATGATCTCCTCAATACTGGGGTATGAGGTTCTTCTTCTTCTTCTTCTGCTTCCTCTTCTTCAGATGATTTAGATTTGGCATCATCCAACTCAAGCTCTATTTTCTCAGGTTCGTCTTGTGTTGGTAGGAATTCTTGTTTGGACACATCTTTTACCTCTCTGAAAACAACATCTCGACTGTAAACAATCTTCTTGGTTTATGGGTTCCAAAGTTTATAACCTTTCACACCATCTTTATAACTAATAAAGATACACTTTTCAACCTTTTTATCCATCTTAATCCTATTTTATTTTGAAACATGTACATAAACATCACAACCAAACACTCTAAGATGTTGAAGAGAGGGTTTCTTTCCTGACCATACCTCGTGTGGAGTTTTATCATCCAACGCTGATGAAGGTGATCGATTGACCAGGTAAAATGCTGTATCCACTGCCTCTGCCCATAATTCTTGTCCTAACTCGACACCGCTGAGCATGCTCCTTGCTTTTTCCATCAGTGTCCTGTTCATCCTTTCTGCAACTCCATTTTTCTGAGGAGTGTATGGAGTAGTATTCTTCCTTGCTATACCACACTTCTTACATAATTCTTCAAATTCATTTCCACAGAATTCTCCACCATTATCTGTTCTCAATACCTTTATTTTCTTCTCTGTCTGATTTTCTACTAGAGCCTTAAACTCTTTAAATTTATCAAATACCTCAGATTTCTTTCTAAGAAAATAAATCCATCTGTTCCTTGAAAAATCATCTATGAATGAAACATAATACACATATTTATCTAGGGATGGAACATGAACAGGTCCAAACACATCACTGTGTATCAACTCTAAGATCCCCTTTGCTCTTGTAGCACCAGATGGGAATCTTACTCGATTATGTTTACCATATATGCAATGTTCACAGAAATCAAAATCCAGAGTGCAATTAGACATACCTTCAAACATACCTTTACCGTGTAGTGTTCAAAGACCCTTTTCTCCAATATGTCCCAGTCTTTGATGCCACAACATGGTCTTCTTTCCAGGGACAATATTGGTCTTGTCTTCTTTATTTCTCTTTTCAGGGACAACATAACTGTTACACCCATTAGTATAAGTTATTCCCAACAAGTTGTACAAAGTTCCACACCGAACTCCCCTCATCAACACCATTGCTCCTCGTACCATCTTGCAAGTGTTCTTTCCAAATACAGTATCCACTCCTACATCATCCATCTTGCTTATAGATATTAGGCTCCTAGCTAGTTTTGGAATGTGCAGAACCCCAGGGAGAGTTCTAATCCTTCCATCTTTTAGATGCCAATTAACCCTTCCATGTCCCAAGATTTTTGCTGTCGAGTCATCTCCTAGGAATACATCACCACCATCGTATTTTTCATATTCAGAGAACCACTCCCTATGAGGAGTCATATGGTATGACGCACCTAAGTCAATTTACCATACATCATGGTCTGCATGTGTACTTGTTGATGTTAGGTAAACATCACCTCCTTCTTCATTGGAGGTTTTCGCCTCTGTGGAAGAGGTACTATCAGATCCCTTTGGTTTACCAACCTTCTTAGACTTGCAATCTTTCTTATAATGCCCTGTTTTACCACACTTCTAGCATTTCCTCAAAGATTTTCCTAGAGACTTATATTTACTTGTAGATTTAGATCTCCACCCCGAAGGCTTACCAGGGTTCCTGTCTTGGGTACGCCCTCTTACAAATAAAGCATCTGTGTTGTGACCATCCATGCTTTTTCACCTCATCTCTTCAGATAACAAGGATGCAACTACATCCTCATACTTCAATGTAGACTGAGTGGTACTACCTATTGCTACAACCAGATTATCCCAAGAGTCCGGCAAAGAACATAACAAAGTAATACTCTTATCTTCTTCTACAATCGTAATATTAACAGATCCAAGTTGACTTACAAGAGTATTAAAGGCATTTATATGTTCTGTCACAGAATCTCCATCTTCCATCCTAAGATGATACAACTTCTTTCGAAGAAACAACTTGTTTACTAGGGACTTTGATTGATACAAATTCCCCAACTTATTGCATATTTCCTTGGCTTTATATTCTCCTAAGACATTCAACAACACCGAATCTACCATGCAGAGTCGAATAGTACTCCTTGCTCTTCTGTCCAACTTCTCCCAATCTTCCTTCGACATACTAGTAGGTGGTGTACTAGTAGTTTGTGCACTAGTAGGTTGTGTACCAGTCGTCTGTGTGCTGGTAGGCTGCGTACCAATCGACGGTGTACCAGGATCCAGAACGATCCATTGTTCTTTGTCTACAAGAAGGTCCTCCATATTCAACTTCCATAGCTCAAAGTTTTTACTGTTGAACTTCTCTATCTCGATTCTAGAAGAACTCGCCATTCCTCTTTCTGCACTCAAATCACCACTGCAAAAGCTCCCACTAAATCAAGGTTTATCACAGACCCAAGATAAACTTGATCTATCAAGACCGAGCCAAACCCTTAACAACAAAGGTGTCCCTCTAAAGCCAAAAATGAGTTCTGTTACCACATGTAAGTTTTAAAGGTGGGAAAGTTACGTTGACAACCTGCTTAATGAACTAACACCCTGGTGCAATTTATCTCACCGAGCAGTGGGAAACCCTCCAAGGAGTCCGAGTGAGTCCAACCAACGTCGATCCCAGGTACAAGACCACCTTCCATGTGTTGTCACCTTGCATAGGAAGTCTAAAAGATTATGGCCTCTATGGTACCACCTACTATACCAAAGAAGAGGGGGGACTATCGACACCAATAATTACAAAGTAGGGTTGATTACTCTGTTGGCCCCAATGCGACCTCGTGCTTGACCCTTTTGTTAGAAGGGCTTCCCAAAGTCAGTGATATAGAAACTGGATTTAGCTCCCTAACTCAAAGATTTATGTTTTTTAGAAGCTTTGGAAAGTTATTCTCACAATCCTATTCCAAAGCTTTACACCTAAGCTAAGATGGGTTTGAAGAGCCCTAGAAAAGTTGTCATATAAATTTTAATTATTGCTTGATTTTAGGTTGTTGTTACTCAAAGGAATGTTCATGAAACTGATGGCGTTTAGACTCGACTCTTTAAACCATGTAAGAGGAAAATGAAATGCAAGAATTTCAACTTCGATGAAAACTAGCTATGGGAAGGAGCAAGAGGTTTTAAGCAAAGAAATAATTTCTTGATAGATTAGTATGTGTGCAGTGCTAATGAAAAAAGGTATGAGCTAATTATCCAAATAAATGGAAGCAAAATGACCCAAATTTTAAAAATACCTTGCAAATGTCATAGCTCACTTAGTACACCTATACAACATTGAAAAGAATAATGTAATAAAGAAAAAATGATACAAATCCTTGTTTCATAAGATGAATGTCACATAAGGATATCGAATTTTTATGTTCTCTGGAAATTCTTAACCTTGCCAAGACATAAGGGGTGTAAACATGGTGATATAAGTACCCAAGAAATCTATGCTCCTACAAAACAAAGGTTAACAAATTTCCTTAAGTAGGGAAGGGATAATGACAACAATTACCACAAGAGCACAACATTCAAGCAAAGGTGAAAGAGAAGAACCTCTATTTGACCTATATTATCTCATTTAACCACCCTTGTGACAAATTGAGTTCCTTTACATCATATTTGACCTTGAATTTTGTTTTGAAAAATACTTATTATATTATACAAAAACATACATATACATATACAAAAAAAGTCTCATTTACCTCATTATAGCCAAAGATAAAATAAGGTTGGAATGAGCCCAGATAGAGTAATATTGAGTATCTTAGCCCTAGCTTTGTCAGAGAACTCATTAATAGCTGATTTTTTAAAGGACTCTACAAACCGTACAAAACCTTTGAAAATATCATATAATATCATCTCCCAAATGCAATAACAAAGACTGTAATAACGGCTCAAAACAAGAGATCCACATTCACCAAGTAAAACATCATGCCAATGAATGGCTCCCTGGAGCAGTGAGCTGAAGTTATCATGAAAAATCTTCCAACAACTCTTGGCAAATGGCTGCTCTCAATGAATTTGTTTAAATGTTTCCAGTCTCATACATTGTGGGCATTTGTAATCCATTATACCAATCTTGGCCAATATACACTTTGTAGGAAAGACTTGATACAACACCAACCATACAAAAACAAGTTTATAAGATATCATGTATGACCACACACTATTGAACATGGTGATCCACCAAAATTCACTATCCAACCTTCCCCATCTTCTATTCAAAATCAGGGTTATGGGGGTGCTAAAATAATATATTAAATCCTAATTCGAGTCCCAGTGGTGATTTTAAGAACCCCCCCTAAATTTATATGTATAATAATTGGGCGAATCTCCATGATACATAGGAAAAATTGAAGGCTATTTTATCAATAATATAATATGTATATATAATTTTTTGGCGAATCTTTTAGTCGATAATATAATCTTGTAAAATCTTGGCGAATATTTCACTGAATTATAAAATCTTGTAAAATCTTGGCGAATCTTTCACTTAATTATTAAAACCTTTAAAGTCTTGGTGAATTTTTTGTAAAGAAGTCTTCTTCCTTGTCCTGTATGCTGGCCTAGTTAATATATCATAGAATTCATATGCCATTTTATGGATGATATAATAGAAGGTGTTCTGGCATAACCTGGGTCTCGGAAATTTGCAGCTTGTGTGTAAAGATCCACGGTATCCACTTTTGCATCTACTTTTACTGGTATGAGTCTAGAGATATGCCAAAGTGTAATAAACCACTTATGAAATATAAAAATGCAATTTCCAGCATGTATGTAAATCAAAAG
>ML780120.1:1228417-1292203 GCA_009831015.1 Picea engelmannii
AAAACTTGGAGGGTGAACTCGACTTTTCTCGTTATTTTCTGAACGACAAACAACATTCGTGAAAATTTCAGGAGGGCAAACTGCATTCCCTGCACCTTTCCCAAGTTTTCTTGGGCGAATGTGGATTTGAAGCGCGAAGGATTTAATTTTCTTGGGCGAATGTGGATTTGAAATGTAGAGGGTCAAATTCTTATGGGCAAATGCAGACTCGAACTGCAGAGCGCAGAGGGCTAAATATTCCAATGAATTAAAAGAATTAAAAATACAATTGGCGAATAAGTTAAGTATTTATCCATTAAATATATTTTTTGGGCTAAACTTCATAAATTTCATAAATCATTATATTATAAAAATTTCGCCCACTTGAAATTTTAGGGCCTCAAATTTCGCCCATTGGCGAAATTTCGCCCCTAAAATTATCTATGAATTCGACCCACCTAGTCGACATAGGATCCTATAGAGACTCGATATTATGATATTATTCCTTTTAGGTATAACACATCACAATTCATGCTTGTATCATTGCAAGACATGACAAACCATCCATGTCAACATAATAATTGGATAAGATCTCAATGATGTTAATGTAGAATCACATATCTTGTAATGACTTTCTCATATTTCATTCTGAATTAACAATGATGTGTAGGCAATATGTTGAAGAGTAGGTTCTCAAATACATTGACTCGTTGCCAAACTCAGATTATTTGTCAAGAATGATAATGCAATTTAAGAATGGTGGAAACCTCTAAACTGATTGAGGTAAAACATCCTTGTAAGGGATTAACGAATCTGAATAGGTGCATTTAAATATCCTTTTTGGAAGAGTACCAATTGGTCCTTTCTCAGGATGGTTGAATGGAAAAGATTCTAGCATAAACAGGTTCCTTGTGTAACCAATGGATCCTAAGAATCTATATTAGCAATCATGCACATAATACCGTGGTAATACTTATGGAAAGAATGGAAGGAATGTCCCTAACAAGTGCCATGAATCATGGACTTAACATACATTTAGATTCAATGAACTAGTATGGACTCCTTCCATGGAAGTAATATGTCATCTTATCTTGGTGTCCTAACAAAAAATTCAGGTATTTTCTATCTGTGGAAAATTTGTGTCTCACATTATAGGTGAATTCTATGTGGGCCATGATTTGGGCATTAGTTTCTTTTGTACACATGTTTAAAAGGCATGAGATAAAACTGATCAATGTTTCTTCAGTTCATATTATGATTTTATGAATAACCCCTAAAGATTCATCACACTTCACTCGGGGCAAAAAGAGAGAAGATGTTTACTTCTAAATTGGATGGCGGTACCCACTCTGATTTTGATTTATCCTTTACTTTAAAAAATTTCATTAATACAACAAATGCAAAAACAATATATTAAAAAACTTGCAAGCAAGACATTGGTAGGTTCGATCTATGCAGTAGAAGAGGGGAAGGTTCCAAATCCATCTTATCCATGAGCGTGTTTACCGCATTTGCAATGACCAATTGTCTTAGATTGGGACCCTATAATTTCAATAGTGAAATAGGTAATGGGGCACTTGGGGCATGACCTGCATCTTTTATTTTCTTTCTTAAATAGAAATGAAAGTTGTGTCCATAAACCTCAGAGCTAGAAAACCTTCCAGGCATTAGATTTGAGTTAATTCCTACTTATTTTTTAGTCATGCATTATTACCATGAAATGAAGATTCCTATGTTGGCCTCAAGCTCTCTCTCTTGGTTCCCTCCGTGAGCTATGTCTCCTTCCTAACCCTGCCCTCGAGCTCTCTCTCCCAACCGGTGCCCTCCGCGAGCTCTCTCTCCTTGGAAACCCTGCTTGTGATCAACTCTCTTGCCTAGTGCCCTTCCTAATTATATGTCTCCAACTTCCTTCTCCGATGTGTCCCACGTGCCCTAGTCTCCTCGAATTCTCTGGCTTCTCGGCGATGGATTCTACTAGTTTGCTATGTCTCATGAATGGGCACGAGTGTGAGTTCAATATTGAAATTTTGTTTTAGTTCTTTTGTTGTAGTTCTCTTGTTTTGTTTATTTTTTTGTTTTATTATATTTATATATTATATATATTATCCCAAGTCACAATTTATTTCCATAAGATCTAGAAAGAATTCAAGTTAACTTTGAGGTAGTCTTCAAATCTATTGATTGTTATTAAAGCATTATAGCTTTGGTTGACCTAGGGATTTAATTCTATAATAGTTGATATTATTGATATCACATCCAAGATTTGATATCTTGATATCTTTGATATGTCATAGTACTAATCTTCCAGTGGGTGCACAATATCACAAGGATATGTCTTCTTGCCCTCCTCCATTGGATGAGCAACTCAACAAAAATTTTCTCATGTGGATGAATAGTTTGGTGGAAATATTCTTTCAAGTTGTTAGGTCCACTTTTGTATTGAGTTGGATCATCACAAAGCCACTCTGATTTCATCCAACTATCACTGAATTTACACTCAGTTGAGGGTGCTCATTCACTTCTCTCGTGTACTTACACCTTTTCTCAACACTTCCTTATCATATAGCCATATTAGTATCGTGTGTCTCCTGATGATAATTAACAGTTCAATGGTGGAATTTCCTCTAGGATTGAGAAATGATATGATGATGTAGGTTGGGTCTTCATATACCCAACCATGTGTGTATTTGAGTTGGGTCATCTCATACCCATTCTCCTTTATATTTTCCACTATTGTTGTATCTCTATTTAGGTGGGTATGCCCACCCTTTTACTTGATCAACCTTCGTGTCACCATGCTAACATTGGGGGGGGGGGTGTTGGAAACATGATAATCTTCACATGTGGTCATTTCTATCTAAACACCCTCTTTATTATATTTTTTATATGAATAGGTAGGCCTAGTCACCCTCTTGGGGTGTGTTCCCTTGTTTACTAGACCCATAAACCCCTCTTGAAGGGATTCTTCATGAAATATTTAGTGACATTGATACAAAACCATCTTGACATGCATGTTTTTATGGTCCTAACTAGGGACAAACTCCAGATAAGGAGCAAAGTAGGCCTAAGGTTTTGTATTGATCTCTATAGGAAAAATGAAGAAAATAATGTCCATCTTTTCCTCAAATGTCTATTTACAAGGAATATCTTGAATGAGATTGAGATACAACTTTCCAAAGGGAACTTATGGGAAAAATCTAGTCTGAAAGAGTGTTTTTGGGAATACTTTTTTATAAGAAGTGAATTAAAAGAGCTCAAAGAACTCCCTCTTCTAGTAGTTTGGGGTATATGGCTCGAAAGAAATGCTAGTTTTTTTTAGGACAATGATCAATTTCCTTCCTTTATAGTTTCACAACAGGTTCTTTCCCTTCTCCCATCCCATAAGTCTCATTGTAAAGTGAAGTGGGCGTACACGATAAATGAAGTTTCTATTAACAAGGATTTTTCCCGGGGTTTCTTTGATGATGCATGTCAAGGACTTGAGCACTTGTATAATTTGGGTTTCACACTATATCTCTTAGCCTCCCATTATATCTCTTAGAACCTGAAAGAAAAATGAAGAAAGGGTAATGTGCCAAAATTAAAACTTGTGTCAAGCTATTTGTGTACTTTGAAAGAAAAACATGGTTTATGGTTTACATGATGAATTGAGGATGGAAACAAGTGGGTGTGTGAGTCAAATTTGAGTCCAGAAACCCTCCCATATCATTAAGGCATGCATATAGTCTATCCATGTCAAATTTCAGTGCATACAAAAACAATTTGAAAAAATTTCAACGTTGGCCCCATTCACAGGTCATTGTTGCCCATATGTCTAGTACTCCTAGTACAATGTCTTTTCATTGTTCCTTTTAAAATTCATTCGATAGTACACACATTCCTGCATATTTTACTGCAAGGGCATATTTTTATGGTGTTGATTAAACAATGAACGCAAAAGAGGGATTTTTCATCACAACTATGACACACATACATTGTATATACAATGTAGAACCTGAAATAAAAATGAAGAAAGGATGATGCGCCAAACTTAAAACTTGTGTCAAGCTATTTGTGTACTTTGAAAGAAAAATATGATTTATGGTTTACATGATGAATTGATGATGGAAACAAGTGGGTGTGTGAGTCAAATTTGAGTCTAAAAACCCTCCCATATTGTTAAGGCATGTGAATAGTCTATCCATGTCAAATTCTAGTGCATACATAAACAATTTGAAAAAATTTCAATGTTGGCCCCATTCAAAGGTCACTGTTGCCTATGTCTAGTACTCCTAGTACAATGTATTTTCATTGTTCCTTTTAAAATTCGTTTGACAATACACACGTTCCCACATCTAGTATTGCAAGGGTATATTTTTATGGTGTTGATTAAACAATGAACAAAAAAGAGGGATTTATCATCACAACTATGACACACATACATTGTGTATACAATGTAGAACCTGAAAGAAAAATGAAGAAAGAATGATGCACCAAACTTAAAACTTGTGTCAATCTATTTGTGTACTTTGAAAGAAAAATAAGGTTTATGGTTTACATGATGAATTGATGATGGAAATAAGTGGGTGTGTGAGTCAAATTTGAGTCCAAAAACCCTCCCGTATCATTAAGGCGTGCATATAATCTACCCATGTCAAATTTCAGTGCATACAAAAACATTTCGAAAAAAATTCAACGTTGGTCGCATTCACAGGTCATTGTTTCCCATGTCTAGTACTCCTAGTACAATGTCTTTTTGTTATTCCTTTTAAAATTCGTTTGACAATACACACGTTCCCGCATCTAGTATTGCAAGGGCATATTTTTATGGTGTTGATTAAACAATGAACGAAAAAGAGGGATTTTTCATCACAACTATGACACAAATACATTGTATATACAATGTAGAACCTAAAAGAAAAATGAAGAAAGGATGATGCACCAAACTTAGAACTTGTGTCAAGCTATTTGTGTACTTTGAAAGAAAAATAAGGTTTATGGTTTACATGATGAATTGATGAAGGAAACAAGTGGGTGTGTGAGTCAAATTTGAATCAAGAAGCCCTCCCATATCGTTAAGGCATGTGAACAATCTATCCATGTCAAATTTCAGTGCACACAAAAACAATTTGAAAAAATTTCAACATTGGCCCCATTCACATGTCACTATTTCCCATGTCTAGTACTCCTAATACAATGTCTTTTCATTGTTCCTTTTAAAATTAGTTCGATAATACACACGTTCCCACATCTAGTACTGTAAGGGCATATTTTTATGGTGTTTATTAAACAATGAACGAAAAAGAGGGATTTTTCATCACAACTATGACACACATACATTCTATATACAATGTAGAACCTAAAAGAAAAATGAAGAAATGCTAATGTGCCAAACTTAAAAATTGTGTCAAGCACTTTGAAAGAAAAATAGGGTTTATGGTTTACTTGATGAATTGATGATGGAAACAAGTGGGTGTGTGAGTCAAATTTGAGTCTAGAAACCCTCCCATATTGTTAAGGCATGTGAATAGTCTATCCATGTCAAATTTCAGTGCATACATAAACAATTTGAAAATTTTTCAACATTAGCATCATTCACATGTCACTGTTGCCCATGTGTCTAGTACTCCTAGTACAATGTCTTTTCGTTTTTCCTTTTAAAATTCGTTCGAAAATACACACGTTCCCACATCTAGTACTGCGAGGGCATATTTTTATGTTGTTGATTAAACAATGAACAAAAAAGAGGGGTTTTTCATCACAACGAAAAGTTCAAACGAAACGAGGCCAAGATTGTATATATAGAGTGGGTGTGTGAGTCATATTTGAGTTTGGAAACACGTGTTCTTATTTCCACATAAATCATGGGCCAAAGTCCCATGTTTTCAAACAGTTTCAATGAATATTCTATAGAAATGACAAACACATTCATCGAAACTTCGTTGATGCAATACTATGACAGCAATGATGACATCTACGATCATGATGGTATAAAAATGAATGAGATTCTCTTGGTTTCAAGAATAATTTATCCTCTACTGAACAAGGCCAACCACATGAAGGTGGAAGCTCATATGGCCCCTCCCCTCCCCCTCACATCACTCTCAATTCCCCAATGCTCAATCTATAAAATAGAAAATAATCGAAAGCAACGTCCTAGTAAGATTCATGCATAGAAACTACAAAAACAAAAATTAATGAAGGTAAATGAAATTATGTGTTTGTAAATGATATTTTTAGTTTACTACGTACTTTAGTATATTGGAGACTATTTTCATGTTTCACATAATAATTAAACAACATGTAACATATGATATAAAAACGTCGCATAACACTTAAAAACATGTAATTAACCCATGACATAAGTAAATTATTTTAAGAGAATAATTCATACAAATTAAAATATATAGTCACATACTTGATCCAACTCAACATCTGTATAATCATCCTTATTATGTATCTTCTTCTTCATCGAACTCGACATCTGTATCATCATCTGGTTCAGAAATGGTGTTGAAAGGATTGACTATATCATCATCATCATCATCAATGTCATTTTCGAGCATATTTTCATCGACATCATAATCAAGAACGACATTGTCTCCTATGCCTAGATCATGATATTATTCATCTTCTTCGTCAATCGACCCTGCATGATCTTCCATCTCTGTCTGATCTGGTGAATCATCTTCTTCTTCAATATCATCTTCTTCCTGTACATAAGTATACTTAACTAGCCTTCCTCTTGGATCATATCTAATAACAAATCACCAATCCCTCTCACCTGGAACATTTGAGTAAAAGACATGTTCACATTGGCTTGGAAAAAAATAGCAATCATGTCCTATTTCAAAAATCATTGTTTTAATCTTCGAAAATATGTTGGCATGTTGAATAACAGTTCTTTCATCATTGCATTCATGCATTCGTAACCTATACCATTTGACGCCGAACATAACTAATTTGAAGGAATTAAAGTCACACTCAAGTATACCATTCAAATACCCATAGTATCTATTTTCATATTCTCGGGGATGTCTGTCACTCTTAGAGGAAACATTAGTGACCTGGAATACTGCAGTTATCACACTATCAGAAGTTTTCCTAGTTTCATCCAACTGTTTGATGCGAAATTTACGACCATTGCACCACATAGACTTATGGTGTTTCGAATGCAATATGCCAGATATGTAAAAGATGCATTGTCAATTAATAAATTAACATATTTATATAACTTGTAAAGTATCTGAAAAAGACAATACACATGTAGTTGCATTAATATAATATAAAATATCTAAATAAAATGGGTGAATTTTCTTGCCTGTCCATCTTTCAAACTATATGCTAAATCAATTTCCCTTTGCGTAACATTGGCATCTTCGTTACGACGAGATTCTCTAACCAATTCAGACAGTCGTTGCCATGATAACCTACCGCCATGATGTTGTTTACATATTTCAATTCATACATTCATCCAGTCAAGATTGTTTGCAATGTATAAATGCAGTGCATCCCAATCTTGAGCAACTGAATAAAAAAATCACAATTCACCAATATTAAATATTAGTTATAACGTCCATGGTAAATATTAATAATTTATGAAATAAAAGATATTAATATATTATGAGTATGTTCATATACAAAAAAAATAAAAAATTATATGTATTAATATAAATCTCCACAATTATTAATAGATTACCTCTCATTTTTTTCATTCTACCTTTCCCCAACATGTGCTCTTGATCTTCAATTTTTTTTGATGGAGTTTACATCCCAAATGAGATCCACTGCATGCATAGTTGGTGCTGGTAATTTAGGAATATACTCACTAATATACACCATGGATTGATATACCATATATCCCTCCACCATAGAACCCTGAGGACGTGCTCTTTACCTAACCAAAGCCTTCAATGATTTCAAGTGCCTCTCCACCATCCACATTGACCTTGTGTGTACAGGTCCACAAATTTCAATCTCCTCAACTTGGTGTATGAAATAGTGTTCTTGTGCATTGAAAAATGTTGGAGGTATATACTTTTGCATTTCACACATTAGCCGAGGAATTTATCTCTTCTAATACTTTATATCATCTTCATGGATTTCTTTCAATGACAACCATCTACATGAGATCATGACACAAGAAAATAACATGTTTCAACATAAAATAATATATATTACATTACAAGCAAAACACATGTCATTAAGTACAACAACAAATTGAACTACTTACTTCATGTATTTGCCAAGATCATATATAACTTGTTTGACGTTGTTGTCAAAGTCGTTTGGGAGAGATAGCGGTAGAACATATTGTAACAAAAAAATGAATCATTATTTGTTTCAACCAAAGTACAAAAAAAATAAAAATAAAACTTAAAATATGTATAAGGCCAATATATAAATATGTATACCGAAGTTATTACCTTAATTAAGGTATGCCAATCATGTGCTTTTACCCCACCAAATTCACCTTTCTTTGTTAAGATATTATTTATGTTTGAAGCAAAACCGTGGGAAATTTAATTCTTTGAATGAACTCTTTTACATCATTGCTTTGTTGCTCTGTTAATAACCATGGAAGGTTATTTTAGTCTCCATCTCTATTTGATCAGATCACACTTCACATTGCATGATTGACTTTCTGAATGTTAGTACAAATTTTGACAATTTTTTCTTTATCCCTCCTGCCATCTATGATTTGCTAGAACATTTTTGTCACATTCTTCCCGATATGCATTGTATCAAACAAATGAGCTATTTTTATCTCCTCATAGTAGGGAAACCTCATGAATTGAGTGGGATAACATTTCATTCCTTGTGGAAGCCCATTATTAATACCTTCAAGATGGTGACCTTCATGAAGCATAAAAGAAATCACAACAATAATTATAACAATAATTGTCAAATACGGTAAAATAAATTCAATGATTAAAATAAAAATTAAAAACATTACATATACGATACATAAAGAAATTACATACCTTGACGATTTCTATTATATTCCAACCTCCATAGTTGAGGTGTCATTCTTCGTGGTTTTAAACCCATCTCTTCTTTCCCATTGAAAATATGTTTTTCAGTAGTACGATACCTATGGTTCTTAGGGAGGAGGTGCCTATACTCATCAAACACTACCTTTCCTAAATTTTTTGAATGACGATACTTCATCTTAGGACCTCAAACTAGACACACAAATTTACCCTTTGTTTAAAGACCTGCAACATATGGATTAATGCCAATTATACGGTGAGATTATTTAAAAATTAAACATGCATCATGATATCTTTAAAAAATTATATAGTATTAAAGAGAAATAGAATGCTACATACCACAAAAATGTGTTAGTCCTGGGGCATCATGAATTGTCCATAAAATTATTCCCCGAAATTCAAGTTTCTTATTCCCGACTGGTTTACATATGTCACACATAGTGATGCTAGCCCATATCTTTAGTAGCTCGTCGTTAAGAGATTCGATATATACATTCATATCTTTAATTTGGTACTTACCTAATTGTTTGAAATTACACATAATTACTATAACCATGATATGTATATATAAGTAAATAAATGAACAAAAGATATTATGCAAAAAACAAAACAAATGAAAATTTTACATTCAAATAATTAATGTAAACAAATGCCTAGAACAATCATTGTCAACATTATGTGCTCCCTCTTCATTGACATCCAAGGAGGAATGTTATTGTCGATAAAAAAAAATAGGCCACACTGAGTAATAGACATAATCTCTCCGAATGGATTAACATCGTCAGCTGCCAATGAAAGCCTAACATTACGAGGTTCATCTTTGAAATCTGCCCATTTTTCCTCAATTTCCCTAAATGCATAACCATCTACATGCATTCAAAGAACACCATCTCCACTTTTGTTACATGCATGGTAATCCATAAATTGTGCTATTCTTTCAAACCTGAACAATCACTACAAACATGGAATTATGAGAATATGACGAAGAACCTTTCGAGGCACTCTTTTTGTTACTTGATCGGTTCAATATCTACTGATAAGACATTGCGGGCATTCTGTTTTTGAAGCATGTTGTCCATAATATATAATATGATCATTAGGACGTGCATCTATAGTTTGATAATCCATTTCAATGTCTTTCATAATGGCATGCAAGTATCGATATGTGCGAGATAAATATTTGATGATGGTAACAAAAATTCACCTAACGATCTACAACATAACAAATAACTAGTTAATGTAAAGAATATTAATTGTAAAAATTGCATTCTTATTTTACACATTAATTAACATTAAAAAAAAATAGAAAAAAGTCAGCATTTATGTATATGAGATGAAACATATTACATACCTTAGGATCTATGTCATACACGTGTTCGAAAAATTATTCATAACCTTTAATTTCACTAGCAACAATGTAGTAGAGATAAGATTTGCTCTTGAGTCTTCATAAAAGAGTTTATTTGCCTTTTCTAATAGAGGTTCATCATAAATACCATCACTATCCCCATCCTCATCCGGCTGAGCAAACAAATCTTGGATCATTTGATTTGTCCCATCATCTTCTTCCATCAGATCATTAACTTGATTTGTCCCATCATTTGCTTCCATGAGATCCTCATTTGCTTGATCATGTTCCTCAGCTTGTACAACATCATTTCTACTACTACTTGGTGCAATATTCTGCAAAAAGTTAGAGGGAAACTCTAACTTTATAATTACAAAAATCATGCAAAATTAGTGTGTATAACAAATATTCAAACAATATATATACACATATATAATTTTATATAAAATCGACAATACAAAAACAGATAATGAATATATAGCTAATTAGCACTTGATGATATTCATTCAATCCCCCATCAATGTGCCCATATTTCCTACAATGTTTTTTAGCTGTTGCTATTAAAATTCTTATGGGACGTGTAGTGCAACATCTTTTGCAAGGGAAATAACATCTACCATCACCCTTTTCACCCTCTTTAGTTTTTTTCCCACCTCTAATATTCCGCGACATTTTTCCGCACAAAAATACCCTTTTTTAACCGTCGTTGTTATAGCAAGATTGTCACAACATCTCTAATTTGAAAAATATTTATAGATATTTTTTGCGACGAACATTGACCAAGTCAATGTTGATTTTGTAAAACAGTGTAATGGTCAATGTTGACTTTGTCAAATAGTGTAACGATCAATGGTTATCGTCGTGCTTGCGACAATAACCAAAGTTCATCACAAGAGTGACGTGATTCCACTATCTTCACGTTCATTGCTCTTGAGACATACATCTGGTTTCATCGCAAGAGCGACGAAAGAGGGTTGGATTTATAAAAAATTTGAAAAATTCAACTCTTTATCTTCAATTTTGCGACGAAAGGGTACTTTCGTCGCAAGTAGTCATCGCAGATTTTTCAATATGTAGTTGTGTATATTGCCATGATGACATGCGAGAGTTAGCATGTGGATTGTTTTTTAGAGATGTCGAGATTATGATTATAACTAATGCATCGATTTCATGTTGTGAGGTGGTGATTGATATGAAAATCCACCAGTTGGATGAGATGGTCAATTTCTTTGATGATCTCGTGGGAGCTCATACATATGAAGGAGAATATTTACAAGTAACACCTTATGGGTTGGGGACAAAATCAATCAACCAATCTATGCTAGTGGTTTTTTTTCCTAGTGGGACCTTATTGAGAAGGTCATAGTGTCCGATATAGAGTTGCGATGATGAAGTCCAGGAGAAGGGTTGGAGTATTACTCACCGGAGGTGTTGTGGGATTGTACATTGATGTCCAGGGCTATACCTAGTAGTTGTAGAGGGACTTTAGGTTATATTTTCAAGATGCTTGGGGTATGTGAGTACCATACTATATGCTTTCTTGGGCATATGAAGTCTGGAGCCTTGAGGCTTTGAATATAATGGTAGGATTTAACATGGTTCCAAAAATCGGGAAGAAAAGAGCTAGAGAGTACTCACGCTTCCCTGATGTTGTGATGTGGAATTTTGAGGCCTATTGTAGTCGCTTGAGTGGCTTTATACTAGTTCAACAAAGGGTGTTGTGGATTGTATGAAGATACAATTAAAAAACAAAACCTATGAGCAACATAAATAACGTTAACTTCAGGATGAAGTTCCTTGAAGGGGGGAGTATGTAATGCCCCATGCTAATAAATAATAATAATAAAAATAAATAGTAATAATAAATAAATAATAATAATAATAATAATAAATAATGATGATAATAATAATAATAATAAGGAAATTTAATGCACCGGATGGGGTAACATGTGACAACTCCTCGCCACCTGGCTTTGCATTGAGCCACAACATAAATGCTGATGGTTGCCATCCATCCACCTCGCATTTACGATGGTAGACAACCATTACAACCAATATACGGAGGAGGGACACCGCCCTCGTGCGAAAACTCTCGCTCACAACGGACTCAACATGATAGGGTCTATGGATAGCCTGGTGAATCCCGTCTTTGGTAATTTGTATTTTCAAGCGCCTGGACAGAGTTGGTTTGCTCTTGCTTCGGGCCTCCCCATCATTTGGGAGCTCTGGTGCAACTCTGTTTCCTTCTCGTCCTGGCTTACTCTCATCTCGCTGCATCCTCTATGCATTGTTATTTATCCCATGGAAAGCATGACCAGGAAGAGAGGCAGGCCTCGCCGTGGCTCGACCTGGTACACCCACAAAGCACAGAGGCAGAGGAGGGAGAAACTAGAGCACGCTCTGTCGATGGCGACCTCCATTCTTCAAAAGAATGCTCGCGTTGACCAATTGGTTCTGCATGCCATTATTGCGGAGACTGGGGCCTTGTGTAGCATTGAAACCATGGCAATTGAGCCTGGAAACAGGCTGGAGGATGGCGTCACGGATGCGTTTCGTACCTGTTACATTGAAGAAATACCGTTCATGGAGGAATTGGCGACCACCCTGGAACTCCAAGCCATGGCGGCGAACTCCCAGGATGGAAGCGGTCCTAAAAACGAGCTGACAGAAGATATACTTGGATGCATTGTCGAGGAGATATTGTGGATGGGTGACTACAACCCCACCAGCCATGCTGTGCAGGCAATGATCGAGGAAGAAGCTCGGGACAAGGCTTGCGCCGAAGAGAATGCGGACGAGACCAGCCCAACGATGAAGGAGGAAGTGGCCGGTGCAGAACTGTTGGAGCTTGAAGCCGGAGATGGAACGAACGTGGAAGTGGGGGACGTAATCCTCGACGATGCATGTAATGACTCGCATGGTACTTTCCTCCGTGTAGAGCATCTGGCTCTGGTGTTCGAACTCCGAGGCCACATGGTAGACCTGGAGCACAGAGCCATTCTCATGGGACAACGTCTGGACCTGCTCCTTGACATGTACTCCAACGCTCCAACAAAGAGGAAGTGCCCTCTCTGCACGCAGGCATTCGCCATCCCAGCTGGGTCCACGTGGCAGACAGGCAAGGGCGACGGGTCACCGAGTATCTAGGTTCTTCTATGCTAGTTTGTTTCTTTGTTTAATCATGCTATTGTTACATGTACACTTGGACTATAGCTATCTGTCCTGGTTTCCTCCGGGCAGGACAAAGGGCAAAATAGTTTTCCAAACCATGCTGGTTTCCGGTAAAACGACAACATTTTTGGTGACTCAGACCTATATCTTTGTGTATTTTGTCAAGGTTTCTTTGATAACTTAATATAGCAGGTTCTACTTTTTTACTTAAAAAAAAATAATAAGGAAATTTAATAATAAATAATAATATAAATAAATAAATAAATAAACAAGTGCTAGAATTTTTTTGGATTGAATTGTGTGGCAAGTTTTGAAACGTCCAGCGTTTTGAGTGGACACTCCACCCATCATCAGGGACATAAAAGGTTCTAATGGTTGAAAAAGAGTGTGTTGAGGTTTGCCTTTAAATATTAAGAGAGGATGGTCGTTGTTTGAGGGAAGGAGAAAGGGAAGTAAGTGGAAAAATATAGCCGTTGAGAAAAAATGTAAATAAAAATTTATGATAGGTAAGATCAATAATAATAAAGAATAATAAAAAATGTTAAGGTGATAATAATAAGGAGTTAATATAACCGTTAAGGTGAAAAATATAATAAGTGGGAGAAATATTAATTAAAGAATTAGTTAGGAAAAAATATAATATGAACAAAGACACAAAATAAAAGTTAAGGTAAAAGAATAATATGTGAGAAATAATGATGATGATTAGTAGAAATAATATTTAAAGAATTAGTTAGGAGTGAATGTCGAAGGAAATATACTAATAAAGATGTGAAGCAAAAGTTAGGGTCAAAAAATAAAGCGAGGTAAGAGAAATGGTAATTATAATGTTAGGTGGGAGAAATATTAAAGAATTAGTCCAGATAAATCATACAAATAGGAAAGAAGAAATTCCTTCTTTCCTAAAAGAAGGAATTTCTTCTTTCCTATTTGTATGATTTATCTGGACTAATTCTTTAATATTTCTCCCACCTAACATTATAATTACCATTTCTCTTACCTCGCTTTATTTTTTGACCCTTTCGTATAATTTTTATCTTGACTAATTATTTAATACTTCTCCTACCTAACATTATAATTATCATTTCTCTTACCTCACTTTATTTTCTGACCTTAACTTATGCTCCACATCTTTATTAGTATATTTCCTCCGACATTTACTCCTAACTAATTCTTTAAATACTATTTCTCCTAATTATCATTATTATTTCTCACATATTATTCGTTTACCCTAACTTTTATTTTGTGTCTTTGTTCATATTATATTTTTTCCTAACTATTTCTTTAATTACTATTTCTCCCACTTATTATATTTTTTTCACTTTAATGATTATATTAGCTCCTTATTATTATCACCTTAACATTTATTACTATTCTTTATTATTATTGATATTACCTATCATAAATTTTTATTTACATTTTTTCTCAATGACTATATTTTTCCACAAATTTCCCTTTCTCCTTCCCTCAAACGACTACCATCCTCTCTTAGTATTTAAAGGAAAATCTCAACACACTATTTTTCTACCATTAGAGATTTTTGTGTCCATGATGATGGGTGGAGTGTCCACTCGAAACATTGGACTTTTCAAAACCTGACACACAGTTCAATCCAGAAAATTTCTAGCATTATGACTTACTGGGAAAACTTGCATTATCAAATAAATAAGTAGTTTGAAAACAGAAAGAAAAAAATAAAAAAATAAGTAAAATATTAAAAATAAATAAATAAAAATAATTACTTTATTATTAGAATAAAAGGGTAAAATAAGTAAAGATAAATTTATGGAAGACTAAATTAAGAAAAGTTAAGATAAGAAAACGAAAATTGCATGGTGACAAGTGTGACTTGTGCATGGAACTTCTTGCATGGATGGTCAAAAGAACTCTATATACTGAAGGTGGAAAAGGAAGTGGGGGATCTTTTGTTGGTACAATTGATGGAAAGGATTGGAAACTGACATAGGTAGTTGATTGAGGGCTCGAGGGCTCTTAGTCGCGATGATTGAGGGGTTGTCTGGGAGAAGAGTCATCCTCCACATTGTTGTTATGACAAGCTGGATCAAAGCTTGGAGAGCAATGGATCGACATATATAACATTACAAGTGAGTCAAGGCCTTCACCTCTCAGGTAAGTTTCTCACACTTGCTCATTGTTGTCATTTATGTAATCATGATCATGTATTTCTACTTTGTTCATTTAATGGTTGAAAATTGCTAGATTTATTTATGCTTTTAACGAGAATTAGAATTTGGGCTATTACATGTTATATTTGTATGCAGGCTAGAACCCTTCATTGTACTCTTTGTATCCTATATATACATATACCAAGGAGACCTAGTCTTATGATCATCTTATCTCATCTTGTCCATTGAATATATTGTAAACATATGTTTCCCCTTGAATTGGATTGTATTCATTGACTTTTTATCATTCTCAAGGCATTGGTTCCTAACAAATACTCACCGTTGGTCCATAAACATGTGAGGAGGAAATATGAGGCATGTGATAAAGAGAGGAGCAACCACTTCTCATAAACCTTCATTATGTGTAAAATGTAAGCCTTACAATGGGCCATGTGCCCTCCTTGCCATTAATGACAATTGTCCCCACCTTTTTCAAAATTGCTTGATTAGAAAATTGATTCACAACATAATTGTTTTCCCATAAGATGTGATAAAATTTCACATTTGTGATTGAGTTTTTGGCATGTCTAATCATCTCTATCACCAATGCCAATCATGATCTAGAGGACTGGTGTCCAAATCCATGTGCTTGATGATAATGTTGGAGTCCCCTACCACTGCCAAACTTGATATGCGATGGTTATTGACGAGATTAAAGCCTTGTAGAAGTGCATATGCTTTAGCCTAGTTGTTAATGGAAATGCCAAGACCTTAAGTGAACAAATATATAGATGTTACTCTGGGGTTTGTGATAACCCCTCCCACACTTGCCCACCACTTGCCACCCTGGCCTAGATTCCTTTTTAAGATATTTTACATTTATCTATTTTCCGCTTCCTCTAAAAGTTAAGTTGGAAACTGGAAACATTCATTCCACTTTGAATGTTTAAACTAAAATATGCACATCGAAGTTCATTTGCATTCATCCAATTTCAATATGTTATGAATAGTTGTGCATTACATAAATAATTGTGAATTACATCAACAATATAATACTGATGTTCTAACAATTCATAGTGAGCTTAAATGGGAAAACTAGTAATAAAAGGATTTTGATAACAATGCCTCAAAGAGATTTAAAAAAAATAGATGTAAAGGTAATTGCTTGGTATTCAATCTATACTATAACCCCTTATTGATGTTTTAAGTAATTGTCTGGGTGATATTTGTTCGACAACACAGGTATTCCAACAGAGGATGAACACCTTCAGTAAACACTCACATAACCAGATCAAAGATCAACACACTGATGTTTTGACGTGGTAAAACCCCTATGGGGAAACATCCACGGCCCCAGCCAACACGACCACTTGGAGCAGTTTTATTAATGCAAAGAAAAATATTACAGAGAGATTTTACAAGAGAGTTTCTCACAATCGATCATCGGCAAATGACCCTCCATGCTCTTTAAATAGAGATCATGGACCAATCGGGTGTTAAGCCATGGATGAATAGCCGTTAAGATCGAGGAGAGTATGAATCGTCGAATCACTCTATGTCGGGAACATATCGTGACTGTCGGATTTCTTAATAAAAATTCATACTAATGCATACTAAAGAAACACACTAGAAAACACACTTTTACCTAACGACACAATAGACCAAGTAGATCTTACTAACTCCTAAGTGTCTAAATATCCTAACATCCCCCCTTAATAACAACTTGGGATAGGATTGAAGGATTTACAATAGTGACACAATAGGAGAAGGAAG
This sequence comes from Picea engelmannii, assembly GCA_009831015.1. Taxonomy (NCBI): domain Eukaryota; kingdom Viridiplantae; phylum Streptophyta; class Pinopsida; order Pinales; family Pinaceae; genus Picea; species Picea engelmannii. Next base: position 1,245,787 of record ML780120.1, read on the forward strand.
GAGGCATTAGAGCCTATTCCCCCTTAATGACAACTTCCTGAACTCCTAACATAGATCGAAGTTTGAAAATTTTCGCTCTGTAAGAGACTTTGTGAAAATGTCCACAACTTGATCTTCTAGAGGGAAAAAGAGCATTTCAATAACTTGATCATGAATGAGCTTTCTGATGAAGTGCATGTGTATCTCAATGTGTTTGCTGTAGAAATTTCGATACACTCAATGTATTCCTACGATTCTCCTGATCTAACAATTTCCGCCACTTGTTAAATACATAATCGCTTCTACTATTATTCTTGCGGAAGCAATTAAACCATGACAACAACCATGAGAACAAAGTGAAATATCAATAACACATAACAAAGAAGTTTTATCGGGAAAGTGTAAAGCTAAAAACCCCACTATCATATATTATGTATATCATGAATCATGAAACAATCTCATACAAAACTCTAATTCAAGAGCTCCCAGTACAATACAATCGTCTCACACTGTCATACACAAATTAGCAAATACATGCGCCAATTCCTGTGTCCAGACTAGCTTGCCTCCTCTGCACAATCTCTGCAATTCGAATTCTCACAATGATCTCAATTATTATGAATTGCCTAGTTTGCACATGCTCATAAGCATATCCACTGCATGTGTGATCAAATCACAACTGATAGCCAAAATGTCCCTTTCACCTGTTATCTCAACTGGATGTTCATTGGAACTGACATGCATGTAGTTAACCGTGGTGAATCTTCAGTTGCATGTGAGTTCACTGATTGTGAATTAATGAATATTTAATTCATTGAACTCTCACTAGTGCAACTGAAATTAACTCACTTAACTACACTTATAATTCTGTTACAATTCCAAATCACTCAGTTATGAATGAGATAATAGATTAATATTTATTGTCTAATTTAATTAAGGGAAAAAGTAAATTAGACACATGTTTCTTGTTGACTTTTCAACACTCCCTCTCAACAAGAAAGGGATTATCCTTCACCCCAATCCTGTCTCTATGATATTCGAATCTGCTCTTGGTGAGCGCCTTCGTTAGAATGTTTGCTTCTTGATCTTCTGTAGGAATGTATTGAAGCAACATGATCTTCCGCTGCACACAATCTCTGAGATGATGATACCAGATATATATATGCTTAGATCTGTCATGAATCACGGGATTAATCGAGAGTTTAATGCAACTATGATTATCACAATAAATCACTGTTGAATCTAAATGAGAACTAAACAAACCAACCAAGATCTTCCTCATCCAAATAGCCTCACATGCAGCTTGACTCGCTGCCATGTATTTCGCTTCCGCTGAACTAAGTGCCACGAATCTCTGTTTCCTGCTGTACCAAGAAACAACTATAGATCTGATACTAAAGATCCCTCCTGATGTGCTCTTTCTGTCCGTTGGGATGCCTGCCCAATCTGCATCCGTGAAGCCATGCAACTTCACCTCATCCATCTGTCTGTGCCATAATCCATACTCATATGTGCCCTTCAGATATCTTAGGACATGCTTACCCACCTTCCAAAAGAGTTTGGTAGGCTTAATCATCGCTTGACTTAGCTAGTTAACCGCATAGCAAATGTCCGGTCTCATGTTCACTAAATACATTAGCGAACCCACCAACTGTCGATAGACAGTAGCATCCACTACCTCTCTAGAAGTAGCATCCTCTTTCCTCCAGTTTCCTGGAAGAGGAGTATCCATGGGTTTGCAGCCCTCCATGTGAAACTTACCCAATATCTCTCTTGCATACTTTCCTTGAGACACAAAAAGTTCACCATCTCGCTGCCATATTTCCAATCCAAGGAAATAATGAAGAAGGCCCAAATCCTTCATCTCAAACTCCTTTGCAAGGTCATCCTTGCATGAGTTTATAAGCTGCTCATCACTAGTCAATATTAAATCATCAACATAAAGCACAATGATAAAAAGCTTACCCTCCACCACAATTTGGTATAGGTTTGCATCTGCTTCACTTTTGGTGAAGCCCAATCCAGTGAAATAGCTGTCGATCCGAGTGTACCAAGCACAAGGTGCTTGCTTCAGCCCATATAGTGCTCTCTTGAGTCTGCACACATGCGACTCTCTGTCAAAGGTCTCAAAACCTTCTGGTTGTTCAATGTACACTTCTTCCTCAATGATCTCGTTGAGGAACACATTTTTTACATCCATTTGATGAATGCACCAACCCATCTGTGCTGAGAGTGCAAGGATGGATCTTATTGAAGAGTACCTTACGACAGGTGCAAAGGTCTCACCATAATCTATCCCCTCAATCTGTGAGAAGCCCCGGGCCACAAACCTAGCCTTGTATTTCTCCACACTCCCATCAACAACTTTCTTTACCATGTAGATCCATCTCGAACTGACCATTGATTTATCAATCGGTCTTGGGACAATTTCCCATACACTGTTTTTGACAATGGAGTCATACTCCTTTACCATAGCATAAACCCAAGTGGGGTCCTGCACTACTTCCTGAAAGGAAGATGGTTTAGTCATAATACATTTTCTCATGAGAGCCATGTATCCAACAAATCAATCAGAAGACTGTCTCTGTCTGCACTGTGAAATAGGGGCTCCTACATTTTGTGCAGCATCTAGTCTCAATCTATCAGCTTCCGTGGTGCACTTTCTGCCATTTCTGATGGATGGCTCTACTTGAGTGATTTCCTCCACTCCATGAACCTCCTCATGTGGCTGATCCACATCTTGAGACTCATCCTTGGGAACCAACAGTTCCTCTTCTGCATGCAAGTCTAGCTCCCTCTCAAGCGACAACCACATGGCTTTCCCCTCATCGAATATTATATCCCATCGCATAACATTCATCTTACTGTTCGGAAAATACACACGATAATTATGGGGTGTTTCTGTGTACCCCACAAATATCCCAACTTCAGCAGTCGGTTCCAGCTTCTTCCTAGCATCCTTGTTCACATGCACATAAACAAATGAGCCAAACAATTTAAAATGCGAAACATAAGGTTTCTTACCAGTAAAAGCTTCTTCAGGTGTACTCATGCCAAGTACTCTATGAGGACAACAATTCTGCACATAAATCGCAGTATTGCATGCTTTTTCCCACAAATGAATTGGTAGGCCCTGATCATGCAACATCGCTCATGCTGCATCCACGATCGTTCTATTCTTTCTCTCTGCGGCCCCATTTTGTTGTGGGTTATGAGGTGCTATGAGTTCTCTTTGAATTCCTTCTCTGCTGCAGAAGTCTTTGAATTCATTAGAGATGTATTCTCCACCATTTTCGCTCCTTAGAGCCTTCACTTGATTCCCCAATTCTTTCTCCACCAATGCTTTAAACTCACAGAACTTTCAGAATGTTTGATCCTTCTTCTGCATGAAGAATATCCAACATTTACGAGAAAATTCATCAACAAAAATAACATAATACCTGTGTTTTGTTGTTGAAGCAACCAAGAATGGTCCACACACATCCGTGTGAATTCTCTCCAGGATCACCGAAGCACGGTTCTCCTTTTCATGAAAGGTGGAATTTACATACTTCCCCAGGGTGCACCCCTTGCACTGATCTGACTGAGCAAGTGTTCCCCTTGGAATTCCAATAGATATTTGTTGCATGATCTTCAAGGCTCCATGATGAAGATGGCCCAATCTCCTGTGCCATAATTTGCCCTCATCCCGGCTCACCACTTTTTCTGCCTTGCCTATCATGGCATTGCAGCCATCTACCCCCAGCATGTAGAGATTCTTAACTCGAATCCCTATCTTCTTGACTTGACCCGTTGCTTTATGTCGCAGGTAGGCTTTACCACTACTAAAAACAACATCATAGCCTCTGTCCTCCAACATTGCGACTGAGACCAAGTTTTTCTTCAGACCTGGAACATGCATAACATTTTTCAATTGAAATGGTTTACCTGACTCCCTCTGAAAGGTAATGGTACCAATACCAGTTGCACTGTATCGTACATCATCGCCCATCTCTATATGCATTATGATATCTTTCTCCTCCAAGTCAATGAAAGACTCTTTATCTCCCGTCATGTGGAATGAAGCACCACTATMTAAATACTACACCGATCCTGATGCACTTGAAGCCATGCATGCGATCAAAGCGAAGTCAAGCTCAAATTGTGAGACAAGAGCCTCACCAGTTGCAGCTCCAACAACCGTCTTCTTCTTCTTCTTCTGCGGACAGTTAGTAGCGAGATGCCCACGTTCGTGACAGTGAAAACACTTCACTTTGGACAAATCCAGCTTCTTGACTTTAGACTCAGATTTTGATTGGAATTTTTTCCCTTTCCCTTTTCTTGCCTTGGTAGTCAAAGCACAATCCTCTTCATCATCACGCTTTGATGAAGATCCATCTCTGGTGTTCCGCCTGAAATCCTCTTGCACCAGATCCGACCATAGTCGTTCCCAATCCGACAATTTTTCCCTTCCATTGATAGAGTCTTGATAACTGTGCCAACTCTTAGGAAGCCCTAGGAGTGCCAAGCTCACCAAATCATCGGCAATGACTGTTATTCCCACACATCCAAGCTCATCCCGACATTGGACAAACTTTGTGAGATATTTTGGAATGGTGTCACCTTTCTCCATCTTGATCTTCCTGAGTTTATCTTTGAGCACCAATTTCCTATGGTCTCTACTGTTTTGGAACAGATCTGTCAAAACCTTCCACATTTCATATGGTGTGGTTTTCCCATGGAGACTTGAGACAATGTGGTCTCGTACTCCCTCCAATAGAATCCTCCTCGCCTTCGCCACTTTCTTTTTCCATGCATCAAGATTTGCAGTATCTGTCGCATCCGGCTTAGGAACATCTGCGTTAATGTAACCCTTCAAGCCATTGTCTTCGAGCATTGCTTCCATCCTGTCCTTCCAAGCAATGTAGTTAGAGCTGCCTTCAAGGTCATACTCCAACCTTAAGCCATTGAAAGACATTTCGATCTTGAATCAACTGACGCACTAAGAAAATCTTTCAAATTTGAATGTTATCCAACCCAAAACTCAATTTCTACCTTTCCTCTTGCCCTGGGAGGCTCACACCCCACCTGAGAGCATCCCGAGGGAAGTTTGCACCCTGCCTTTGTGTAGCCTGCGAACTTTCCTGGGAAGTTCGCACCCTACTTCACTGTAGGGTGAGGGATGTTCACACCCTGCTAGTATATTTTCCTGCGAACTTGCTTGTGAAGTTCGCACTGTACTCTACTGTAGGGTGAGGGAAGTTTGCACCCTGCTAGTGTATTTGCCTGCAAGAATGCCAATGAAGTTCGCACCCTGCCTTTGTCTAGGGTGCGAGAATTACTGTTCCTGAAAATGAGCGTAGTTTTTAGTACTAGGGTTCGCACCCTCCAAGAGACAGGACCTACGAGAACACGATTTTGTTCGCACCTCACTTCCATAGCTCTGTGGCCTCCGACGCTTTGATACCATGTAGAAATTTTGATACACTTAATGTATTCCTGCGATTCTCCTGATCTAACAATTTCCGCCACTTGTTAAATACATAATCGCTTCTACTATTATTCTTGCGGAAGCAATTAAACCACGACCACAACCATGAGCACAAAGTGAAATATCAATAACACATAACAAAGAAGTTTTACCAAGAAAGCATAAAGATGAAAACCCCACTATCATATATTATGTATATCATGAATCATGAAACAATCTCATACAGAACTCTAATCCAAGAGCTCTCAGTACAATACAATCGTCTCACACTGTCATACACAAATCAACAAATACATGCGTCAATTCCTGTGTCCAGACAACTTGCCTCCTCTGCACAATCTCTGCAATTTGAATTCTCACAATGATCTTGATTATTGCGAATTGCCTAGTTTGCACATGCTCATAAGCATATCCACTGCATGTGTGATCAAATCACAACTGATAGCCAAATTGTCCCTTTCACCTGTTATCTCAACTGGATGTCCATTGGAACTGACATGTATGTAGTTAACCGTGGCGAATCTTCAGTTGCATGTGAGTTCACTGATTGTGAATTAATGAATATTTAATTCGCTGAACTCTCACTAGTGCAACTGAGCTTAACTCACTTAACTACACTTATAATTCTGTTACAATTCCAAATCACTCAGTTATGAATGAGATAATAGATTAATATTTATTGTCTAATTTAATTAAGGGAAAAAGTAAATTAGACACATGTTTCTTGTTGACTTTTCAACATTTGATACGTTGATGTTGAACTGGGTCTTTGGCAAGCTTGATGGCACTCTGATTGTCACACCAAAGGCTGGTCAGATGCTAGTGCTGGAATCCAAACTTTGAAAGGATCTGTCGAAGTCACATGGCTTCTTAACTTGCATTTGCCGTTGCTCGGTACTCTGCTTCTGCTGAAGAAAGTGCAACAGCCTATTGTTTCTTACAGGCCCAAGTGACAGGTCCTGAACCAAGGCTGAAAACATAACCTGCAGTAGACTTCTGATCATCAGGGTCACCGACCCAATCTGAATCAGTGAAACCAACCAATAAAGGAGTCCTCCCTGAACTGTAATGTATCCCGAACTAAACTGTACCACGAACATAGTGAAGTATCCTTTTAGCTTCTTTACAATGGCTTTCATGGGGTGTTTTCATATATCGGGCAACAAGACCAACAACAAAGGAAAGATCGGGGTGGGTATGAGTCAAGTATAAGAGGCTACCAACTAACTAACGGTATAGGGTGGCATCAACTTCAAGAGAAGTACAGGTGGTATAAATCTTGACTCCAGACTGGAAGGGAGAATGGGTTGGTTTACAATCGTCCATGTGAAAGTGACAAAGAAGGTCACAAGCATACTTAGACTGGGAAAGAAAAATTCCTTCATTGGTTTGCAAAACTTGGAGGCCAAGGAAATAGTGCAAAAAGCCTAAGTTTGTCATTTCAAATTTATTCTTAAGGCTAGTTTTCACATGGTTTAAAAGTTTTGAGTCACTACCAGTAAGGATAAGGTCATCAACATAAAGGACAACGATTATGAGATGTCTTCCTACTTTCTTGGTATAGACATTAGGATCATAATGGAATCTAGAGAATCCAGTGGCAATAAGAAAGCTATCCATTTTGGCATACCAAGCTCCGGGAGCTTGCTTGAGACCATAAAGAGATTTCTTGAGGCGACAAAGAAGGCTAGAGTCATTCTAGACATAGCCAGGAGGTTGTTCCATGTAGATTTCTTCTTGCAAATATATGTGCAAGAAGGCGGATTTAACATCCATCTGATGGACCTCCCATTTATGTGAGGCAGCAAGGGCAAGAACAAGGCAGATGTAATTCATTTTTGCTACAGGGGAAAAGGTTTCATTATAGTCAATTCCTTCAACTTGGGAAAATCCTTTGGCAACTAACCGAGCCTTGTGTCTTTCAATAATTCCATCTGATGCATACTTAGTTCTGTAGACCCATTTTCATATAACAAGTTTTCTTCCTTTTGGAAGAGGTACAATATCCCAAGTATCGTTTTCCATTAAAGAACGATACTCGTCATTCATTGCTGTATCCCAATCTGGATGACCTGAAGCTTCTACAAATGTCTCTGGATCATGAGTTTCTGAAACTTGAGCCAAAAGAGAAGAGGCTCGCTGGAACTGTGAATGTGTCTGACACTGATATGAAGGATCACCGACAAGATCACCAACTGCTTCTCGTGTTGAACAAACCCATTTAGGAAGCGGTGGAGCTGGTGTTGGTTCAGGTTCAAAGGACTCATTTAGAGGAGGGTGAGCAGGCGGAGGTGGATTTTCATCCTCACTGTCATCATATGAAGAAGAAACCAGATCATAAGAAGGCACAAACGTTGAAGATGGCTCACAGGCCGAAGAAGTTACAATCTCCGAATTAGGCTTGCAGGCCAAGAGATTTTCATCAAATTTAACATCTCTTCTAATAATAATTTCATTACAATGTGATTGAAGAAGTCTGTAACCTTTGACATCTTCAGAATAACCAACAAATATAAACTTCTCACTTTTAGGCTGCAATGCTTTCCTTTTCTCATCAGGAATGTGAGCCCATGATATACTGCCAAATACATGGAAGTGACTTACATCTGGTTTAATTTTAGTCCAAGCTTCTTCCGGTGTTATATTTTTAAGAGCCTTTTTGGGAGTGCGATTTACTATGTAATTTGCACAGTTGATGGCTTCCGCTCAATACTTTAGACTTAATCCCTTAGATTGGATCATACAATTATCCATTTCTTTTCAACACCATTTTGTTGTGGTGTATATGGAATAGTGTGTTGCATTTGGATTCCTTGTGTAGTACAGTAGCTTGTAAAATTATTGTTCACATATTCGCCTCCATTATATGTTCTTAACATTTGAATTTGATGTCCAAATTGCTTTTCTACAAGGGCCTTGTAGGCCAAAAACTTGTCAAAAGCTTCACTCTTGAGTTTTAAGAAGTAAACCCAAGTACATCTGGAAAAGTCATCAATGAAAGTTAAGAAATACTTGCACCTAGAAAAAGAAGGAGAAGAAAGTGGACCACACAAATCACTGTGAACAAGCTTCAAAGGACCCGAGGTGTGCCAAGAGGCACGTTTTTCAAAACTGTCCCAATGATGTTTGTCGAGAACACAATTGACACAAACACCATCTCTGCATGAAACAAGAGGAAGACCAGTCACCATCTGTTGATTACATAGTTGCTGCAATGAGCGATAGTTTAGATGACCAAACCGCTCATGCCAAAGTTTGCTCAAGTCATCGCTATGAGAAACAAAAAATGATGAAAAAGCTTATGACCCAAAGTTGTCGAACTTGTACAACCTGGTAATATCATCAACAATTCCAGTTGCAAGAACATGCTTAGGATCTTCTAGATCCTTGATTACAACTTGGTGAGGTGAAAACTTGATGGTTTTACCTTCACTTGAATGAGTGATTTGATATACTGATAGAAGGTTACAAGAAAGACTTGGAACACATAATACATCATTGAAATGACCATTATCTACTTGTATTGTTCCAGATCCTACAACACTAAGAGATCTATCATCATCAACAAATGTTTTCTTGGTGTTACATTCATTTAGAGCAGAAAATATGGCTTTATCCTTATCCATATGATAAGATGCTCCTGAATCAATAAGCCACTCATCAGAAGAAGTAGTAGTAGTAGAATTTGAATTGAAGGAGAAACCAAAAGCAGAAAGTGCATGTCCGTGAGAAGAAGAAGTAGAAACAATACTGATGTTGTGCTTCTTCATCGTTGCTTCCAAAGCTGCCATCTTCTTGAAACATTTGGACTCATCATGATCATCTTTATCACAAAAGTTGCAATGTCTGTTAGTATCCTTACTTTTATATTTTGCTCATTTGTCACCAGTAGGGGTTGAATGATGCAGGAACATCTCTCCACGTCAGCCAGCCCGCCAACCAGCCACATTGAGCGCGTGCATTCAAGATGAAGAGAGGCGCAACCTCATTTGAAATTTGAATTGAATGTAATTAAATGCTTAGGCTGGTGAGCCATAGAAGCCGTGCCTTTGTGCAGGCATTAGGTAGATTGACCTTTAATGTGTGTAATGGCTGAGATCTAGATCTGATTCTGGACTAGACAACCCATTCAATGTAATTGAATAGGGTAGGTAGGTTTGGAGGGAAGCGCTCTAAGATCCCCTCAGGTAAAAAGAGATTTTGCGATCTCATTTTGAAAAAAAAAGAAAAAAAAAGGACGGTTGTAAGAGAAGAGCCAGAGAGAGCTCGAGAACACCATTGTAAATATAGGCATTTGCCATTTTAATATAATCAGAAGCAATTTTTCCTACATTGATTCTGTGTTATATGGATGTCTGTGAGTGTTCTTTCATATGCTGTGAATGTATGTGTGTTGGTGCGTTCGCAGGGAGTTTGTGTGATTTTAGGTGAAGGTCTTTGAGGCTTCACACCAGGAGGGTGTGACAAAATGCTGCAGGTTCTGAGAGCCGTGCACGAAGGTTGCACTTCTGAACACTGTGGGTTCAGACAGAGACATGCTACGGCACAGAAACTGGAATCAACAACTCAGAGGAAGAAGACCTCAAGGTTGCTGAATACCTTGGAGGCAAGGCTGTGTATGAGAGACACAGTTGCAGACAAAATTCTGCTGTGAATTCTGTAGAGCTCTGCTAAGTGGGCATCGAGAGTGGGCACAATGGTGCATTGAAGAAGGAACTCTGCTGTGAGTTTAGACAGAAGCTTTGAGGAGTTCTGTGAAGCTCTGCCAGGTGGGCATTGAGCGGCTGCAAGGAGTGCACAGAGGAAGAACTCTATGGTGAGTTCGAAGGAAGGACCAGAATCACTGAGGATTCTGAGAACTCTGCCAGGAGGGCATCGAGCAAGTGCATAGGTGCACAAGGGGACAAAACTGTTGAACGTTCTGTGGAGAAGATACTCCACCAGGAGGGCGTCGAGGAAGTGTGCAGATAGGCACAGAAGTGAAGAGAACTCTTTGAGTTCTGGAAGTGAGGAAGAGTCCACTGAAGGATCTTCACTGGGTTGCTGAACACCCATAAAGACTCAGCAAGAGGTTGCTTGAGCAGAGAGTATAGCCAGGAGGACGTCCATATTCTCCATATGTGGGAGAAGAAAGATAAAATCCCGTAGGGGTCTGAGCAATTGAGAAGCTCAGGAGGGACAATGCTTTTAGTGCATAGAGTTGGACTGCAAGGAGTGCAGAGACGGAAGAACTCTTTGGAGAGTTCAAAGTTCCCAAAGTTCAGGAGGAACAACATTTTTACACACGCATTGGCGAAGCTCAGAGTCGAGGAGTTCGCAGAGGAAGGAGCACAAAGGTTGATACCTTTGAGAACTTGGAAATTCTTGCAAGTCTGGGACTAAGCGATATGGACCGTTGATTTCTACGTCCAGGAGGAGCTGAGGAGGAGCTTACAGAAGGAGGAGACCGTCAGCCGTCGAATCTCACTCAGAAATCCCGCAAGCCATTGGATCGGGAGAAGGTACTCAGAGTTTAGTCTATGGAGTCAGCGTCGAGGAGGAATGATCTGAGTTGTCAGATATGGAGCAAATATCCCGTCAGCCGTCAGATTGGATAGGAGTTGCACGAGGTTTAGCCATCGGGATAACAGTCATCGACAAATCGAGATTCTCAAGGGCAATAGAATCGAGACATTCCAAGTCTCGAAACACCAGAGCGATCTGGGCCGTCCATTAGCAGAGACACGTGGCGGAGATCGAGCGCTCGTCGACACTTTGGCTTATCGAGAAATCGACATTCTCGTGGACAAGAGATCGGGAAAATCCAGATCGAAAACCCCAGCATAATCTGAGCCGTTCGTTCAGAGGGACAGGTGTTAGAGATCCGAAGAGAGTCAGCATAGCAGTCATCGGGAAATCAGAGTTCCTGAGGACAAGGAAGTTGGGACATCGAAAGTCTCGAAATCCCGGAGGAATCGCGACCATCCATCTAGAAGGGACGCATGGAGGAGATCAACATCATCGGGAAAGGGCCGACAAGGAAGTCGTCCATTGGTGTGTGGTCCATCGGGATATCGGGAATCCCGTGGACGTGGTGTCTACGCCTTTTGAAATCACGAATCCCGATACCCCAATGAGTGGGGGCCAGTTGTCATCACATTAGGGCTGAGGAAAGAGCTATAGTGGAAGCCAGCTGTCAGTGCAACGGAGCGTCGGGATTTGGAGAGTCGGGAATCCCGTAGGCATATGCATTTAGGCATTTGAAACCCCATAACCCTGACGGGGATAAGGTTGTGGTCACGGAGAAATGGTCATGTGGACCCGGGGCTGAGCCAGGAGGGCTAGCTGAAGTTAAAGCGCGCCAGGAATCGGAGGATCGCGGATCCAAGGGACGTTTGCAATTTGGCATCGAAAAGTCTGAAACCCCGATGAAGAGTATGACTGTGGTCATATACGGGGAGGTCACATGGACCAAAAGCTAAGGTAGAAGGGTTGCACATCGGTGAAAAGGAGTTCATCGGTGATCAGGGAATCGAGAGTGCTGAACTCTTGACAGCGGGAAGTACGAAACCCCGAACCTCGATATTGAGTCAGGGAAAAGTCACAGTAAAGTGAAGAAGGCCGTGAAAGGAGTTAAAGGACCTGTGGGTCAGATTTTCTCAGTGATTCCCGAGGGAATCCAAGGAGCTTCTTCGACTCAGCAGAAGAGGGGATTTTGATCGATCCTGTGAGCGGGCAAGGAGTTTGTCGGAGGAGGTAGCTCGCACCTGCATCATTGAAGTTGTCTGAGTAGGTTTGGGACCCTTATGTTGTTTGTTGTTGTAGCGAGGACGTTTCTTCTTGGGATACTTGCGTTTATATTTCTACTGGACAACTAAGGCTTTGTTGGAGGGACCTGCAGTGTTGATCACTCCAAATTGTACAAGCTTATCTTCCTCGCGAATCAAAGAAGCACAAAAGGACTTAAGACTGGGTTTTTCATAAGCTTCTTCCCCTAGAGCCTCTCTCATGGCATAAAAGGTATATACAAACACAAAATATGCACTACCTAGCTTAGAAAGAATAAGATAGATGCAACGCTCTTCCTCCATCTTTATCTTACATTCTTCACATAAAATTCCGAGTGTTTTAAACCTAGATAGATAGTCTCCAAGGCAACAAAAATCATTTGGACTCAAGATCAGTATTTGATTTTCTAACTATTATGCTCGAATAATATTGAGTTTACCAAACACAAATTCAATCGTGTCCCAAGCTTCTTTGGGGTCATCAATATCTTGAAGGTGGTACCTTAAATCAGGAGAGATGTAAATTCTGATTAGTCCACATGCTTCGTCATTCCTATTATCCCACTTGGCTTTGTTATCAGCATCAGTGGGTGCTTTTTCCTTTCCCAAGGTAATCCGGTACAAGCCTTTACTTCTTAACAAATCTTCCATATGAGATTTTCATTGGAAGTAGTTGTTGCTAGTAAGCAAGACAATACTTGTAGAAGCCATATTAAATATGCAGATAATGTGGATTTAAAAACTGAAACTGATGATCTTGATGGAAATAGCTCGAAAAGTTATGCGGTTTAAAAAAAAACAGCACTGAAAACAGACTTCTGATGTTAGAGTTATGCCATTTTAAAAAAAGGCACAATCAGTCACCAAATGACCACATGATTGTGTAAGTTGTTTTATGAAGTGACACACTTTTATTAAGAGAAGTGGGGATCACTTTTACAATGAAGTTACTTTATAACAAAAAAGTTGCATGCAAAATAAATAACTCTAAAATAAAGTATTAAAGCTACTTATAGTGATTCACTTTTATACTTGAAATGAAATACACTTTACAATTTTAGCATGAACTTTTTCAAAAAAGGTAACAAAAGAGAGACTTGAACTCAAAACCTCTTACTTAATAAGACAACTTTTAACCAAATGATCTAGCAAAACATATTTTAATGTTCAGAAGGAGGATTGTTGTTGTTGTTGTTGTTGTTGTTGAAGACGGCCTTGGAGAGCATGCTAAAAAAAAACTCTTTTCACAGAAGAAAAAAATTTCGCTTCTCGATGACAACAAGGGTTAGATCTCAGTTAACTTACTCGGAAGATGCACCTTTTCCTATCTGTTTCTGATTTTCCGAGATTGCACAGGGTGTGGGGAAAAAAACATACGCAGATCTAAAAGAGTAGAAACCCAGAAATAAATAAAAAAAAAACCGAAATAAAACCAAAATACTACTTTGCAAAAATTTAAAAAAAAATGCGTATTCAAGCTTTATACCTTCGGATCTGACTGTAATGGCTGTATCTTGGGCAAACAGAAACCTTTTCGAGTGAAATGAAAAGTGTTCCTAACTGAAATGAGCACTCCGAACACAATGGAACAGTCCTTTCGGCCCAAAAATGTACGAAAGTGACAAAAAGTGGAGATGAGACAACTCGGCTTCACGATCTCGATCTACAACATGAGTGGGTCTTCAAACAGGCTTTGATACCATGTTCGACAACACAGGTATTCCAACAGAGGACAAACACCTTCAGTAAACACTCACATAACCAGATCAAAGATCAACACACTGATGTTTTCACGTGGTAAAACCCCTATGGGGAAACATCCACGACCCTAGCCAACGCGACCACTTGGAGCAGTTTTATTAATGCAAATAAAAATATTACAGAGAGATTTTACAGGAGAGTTTCTCACAATCGATCATCGGCAAATAACCCTCCATGCTATTTAAATAGAGATCATGGACCAATCAGGTGTTAATCCATGGATCAATGGCCGTTAAGATCGAGGAGAGTATGAACTGTCGGATCACTCTATGTTGGGAACATATCGTGACCGTTGGATTTCCTAACTACAAATGCATACTAATGCATACTAAAGAAACACACTAGAAAACACACTTTTACCTAACAACACAATAGACCAAGTAGATCTTACTAACTCCTAAGTGTCTAAATATCTTAACAGTATTTTGTGCATTGGAGAAGTGGTAAGGTGATCTTAAGAATATATAACCTATTGTTGATGTTTTTAATAAGTGTCTAAGTGATCTTTTGTGCATTAGAGAAGTGGTAAGGTGATCTTAGGAAGAATGACTCCAATGAGTCATTGCACTCTATCACTTTGTTATTAACAAAGATGGAAAATCTACTAATGATACAAGTAACATGTCAAAGTTGAAAATATTATTATTATTATTAGTTTTTATGACTGTCAGAATCAACAACTGCATCGATGTCGTACTCGTATGACACGAGGTCGATTCCAACCGCTACCACTATAACGTCCAGGTGCCATATGTATGCCCCTTCCACATGCACGGGTAAATCAGGGGATTTGAACTCGGAACCTCATCGGACATAACACTTCATATCAGGACACTTGCCAATTGAGTTGCCCCTCGGGCGCTGTTGAAAATATTAGTATTATTAGGATGCTTCCATTTAATTAAAATGGGTAATAATTTTTATGATTTTCAAAATTTAAACTATCTTAATGTTACCCATTGTCATATGTTGGAAGAACTCATTAAGGAAGTTTCTTAAAGAATTTGAACACAAAGGACATTTCCTTTAATGGAAATATTTTTACTTTCTTGGCTACCTATATTTAATGAGTTACTAGTAATAGAGAATGGTGCAGTGACTTCATATTTACCATGACGTCATGCATAATGTTGAATATATCATCAAAGAGTTATTTGAAACTTAAAACATTTAAAAAAATAAGAGTTTATGGTTATCCAATGAAAAAATTAGAACTTACAAAAAACACCATTTTAGAAGTAGTGACAATGTGAAAAATTTACATAGCGGTATCTTCAAATGAGAAATAAAAGGAAAAGTTGATTCTATAGTGAATTTTGCTCTAGTGAAATCTTTTTTTTCTTGGAAAACTTAATACCATTATATGATTTATATTTCGATGATTACAATTTTATATTATTAAAATCATGACAAAAAATAAAGCACTAGAAACAAATACTAAGATGTTGGTAATTAGTTCATAATTCATCGATGTGAAGAAATGCATATGAAGTGCTCATCTTTGCTTTGTAATTGACACACAAAAAAGTTTGTCGTGCCCCACTTTATAAACATTGCTTGGACTAGTTCCAAGTACTTAAGAAAGAACTAATTATCATGCAAGATCTAATTGCAATAAGATTTCACCTGTGAACCTAGAGTCACTAGGACATGTTTAAAGGTGGAAATTTGAAAAAATGAAAGGGGCCCCTACTTTTCATTATGAGACTATTGAGGGAACAATAGTATCTCCTATGATAGGTAACTAAATCCTCTAATGCTTTAGCTTATACCGATGACATTACAACGTATACATATAAGTATACTTCACTAGTGGTTGAACTCACCGTATGATGTTCCATTTTTAACTCTTTTCCTTGGAGATAACTTTGATAATCATTAGAATGTTGAGGCATTATCACCCAAGCATAGGTATGTACTCCTTCGTAGACTTCAACAGTTAAATCACTGCGCAGAGGGGGTCCCTTGTCCCACAAACAAGGAGGTCTCATACACCAATTTGGTGTCTGGCTTGGCCGTGACCTTAAAATTGGATTATTATTATTATTATTATTATAAAGATGGGTGTTTATTTTTTTGTTTTCTTAACCTGCATTACTTCATCAAATTAACATAGAAGTGGATGTCATCTAAGTTCTAAGTAAGATGACTTTGATTGTGTTAAGATCCATTTCATGCTCAATAACAACTAATAACACTACTCACTACCAACTACATTGAATGGTGTTTGCTTGTCCTTCTCCTATTCCAAATAAAACTAGTATGGTTTTGGTCATCTTAATTTCTTCAAAACAATAACTTTTTATTAAAGATCTTGTTGTTTTAGTTATGTTAGTTTCTTTAGTCGCACAAAAAAACATGGAAGGGATAGTGGTAGGTTTGAATCCTTCAAAATTATGCCTTGCAAATTGTCTGTTTTGATGGAATTGTAAGAGAGGAGATGGATAAATGATTACTCAATCTTTATCGAGACCTAGAAGTATAATGATCCTGATTTGAATAAATCTATATCAACGACTTTCCAAATGGCCACAATGAATGTCATTACTTTTGCTATGAATTCTTTCTTTCAATACATTGCACATGACATTGTAGAATCACACCACCTTCCTTGGCCCACCATATTTCATTTCTATGCTCCTTCCACATCACACCATTTTTTAACCTTCGAAAGGTACAAAATACTGAAGCTCTTATTGAAGCTTACCTACGACAATGGCATCATTGAGAATATCTTGCCTAAACGCTATTTTTGATTTTCTTATTCCAATTTTTTTTCCATACCTTTCATATTTTAAGAATAACTCCAAAACAACTTATTCCACTTTCGAAATATTATTTTTAGCTTTCCCATTAAAAGAACCAAAGTTTTTTTTGTTTTTTTTTGCTATGTCTGGAGGAATCAACAACTAGTTGGGCACGTGCTCGCGTTACACGTGGCCGTGTTATCCAACCGCTACCACTATAACCTACAGGTGTGCCCACGACGCCCCTTACGCGACACACAAGGTAAGTCGGGGGGAGTTGAACTCGAAACCTCATGGAACTTCATTTTCACGGCACTTGCCAATTGAGCTGGCCCCCCCGGGGCTAAAAGAACCAAAGTTTTCAAATCAATAACAATTACTAATTAATTAATTGTTAAATGACTCAATATTCTTTATATATAATGGTTGAAAGTAATCCCCACCTACTAAGATATCCATTAATGTTGCTTGTCCTTCTCCTATTCCAAATAAAACTAGTATGGTTTTGGTCATCTTAATTTCTTTAAAACAATAACTTTTTATTAAAGCTCTTGTTGTTTTAGTTATGTTAGTTTCTTTAGTCGCACAAAAAACATGGAAGGGATGGTGGTAGGTTTGAATCCTTCAAAATTATGCCTTGCAAATTGTGTGTTTTGATGGAATTGTAAGAGAAGAGATGGATACATGATTACTCAATCTTTATTGAGACCTAGAAGTATAATGATCTTGATTTGAATAAATCTATATCAAGGACTTTCCAAATGACCACAATGAATGCCATTACTTTTGCTATGAATTCTTTCTTTTAATACATTGCACATGACATTGTAGAATCACACCACCTTCCTTGACCCACCATTTTTCATTTCTATACTCCTTCCACATCGCACCATTTTTTAACCTTCGAAAGATACAAAACACTAAAGCTCTTATTGAAGCTTACCTACAACAATGACATAGTTGAGAATATCTCGCCTAAACACTATTTCTAATTTTCTTATTCCAAATTTTTTTTCCCATACCTTTCATATTTTAAGTAATTATTTTAGAGATAACTCCAAAACAACTTATTCTATTTTAGCTTTCCTATTAAAAGAACCAAAGTTTTCAAATCAAGAAGGAGTACTAATTATTTAATTGTTAAATGACTCAATATTCTTTATATATAATGGTTGTAAGTAATCCCCACCTACTAAGATATCCATTAATGGCTGATAAGAAATTTCTCCACATCAACATCAACGTCTTGAAAGTAATATCTACCTACTAATGCACTTATTATGGTTCATTAGTTGTTAGACGATAATGTTCGATGACCAGGTATTCGTGTTTGAACGGTAACGGTAATGCTCGGTTGTCTGAGATTGCTATCAAAAATCCCTTTCATGCCCTGAAATAACTTCTGATACTGAAAAAATCTCCTTCGCAACATCCTGCCACGTTGAATGCTTATCCTTGTGAGTTCTTGAATTTATGTAGCGCTTCATTTCGATTTCCATTAGCATCGAAAACAGTTCTCGAGAAAGAGTTTATCGAGGATGGAAGCCCTTGGCCCCGATTCTGATTTGCCTGCACCTGGTAACCAATTTGCACAGTTCGCGGCCGGGTGCTTTTGGGGGGTGGAGCTTGCCTTTCAGAGAATCCATGGCGTCGCCAACACCGAGGTTGGATATTCTCAGGGGACTCTTCACAATCCCACTTACCCTGATGTTTGTACTGGAAAGACCAGCCACGCTGAGATCGTGAGGGTTCAGTACGATCCCAATCAATGCGCCTACGAGACCCTTTTGGACCTTTTCTGGTCTCGTCATGATCCCACCTCTCTCAATCGCCAGGTACCACCATTATCATTCCTTTATTTCTTTACATATATCTATATTTTTTTAAAGGTTTGCCCATTTGAATTTGGGGTTTTTGAGGGTTTCTAATCCATGCGTAGGGTTTGTAGAATCTGAGAATTGGATAAGATTGGAAAACGCTTGTCAGTCTGTGAATTTTGTATCGATTAATATCCCGTTATTATAGTTTTTCTGGGCGAGAATTTGGAACACTGGTATTGAGTCTGCTTAGGCTCTCTCTGTTCAAGGTATGCCATAGGGTCTGGCTCCCCATGTTCTCAAACCCTCCTGTCAAAATGGTTTTTTCTGTTGGCTTCGTGAGAATTGAACCATTGACTTCCTCAGCTTTTCATTTTGAATGCTGGCGTTGTCTCTGCTCAGGCTTTTGCCAAGTTATGTGACAGGCTCTTGTCAAGTTATGTGCCAGGGTTTGGCAATCCATGTTCTCAAACCATTATGTGAACATGGGTTCCTGTGCTGGCTTCCTCATAATTGAACATCTGAACTGCTTGTCCATGAAGAAACAAGGTGCCGTACAGCCTGGGGTGAGGGATATGTTCATGTCCAATTAAATGAAATGGAAAACGAAAGAGCTATTTTTTATTTCTTTTAATTATCATAATGCACAAAAAGGGCTCAAACACAAAATAAAACAATAATTTTGGGAAAATAAAACAATAATTTTGGAAAAAAGAAAGAACTATTTTTTATTTCTTTTAATTTTTTATTTCTTTTAATTATCATGATGCACAAAACGCCTCAAACAAACAATAAAACAATAATTTTGAAAAATTAAACAATAAAGCATCTTTTAATTATCATAATACACCCAAAAAAAAACTCAAACAAAAAAATTTTGTTTACAAAAAAGACTCGAACAAATAATACTATTGGGAAAATTTTAGTGGCAAAATTTTGTCCATGTATTTTTTTTTCCATTTTTTAAATTTCCTTTCTTTTTCTTATTTAAAAAAAATATTTACCCAAATTACCTCAGCTTCTCATTTTGAATGCTGGCGTTGTGTCTGCTTAGGCTCTTGTCAAGTTATGTGACAGGGTTGCCATTTTTTCAATTTCCTTTCTTTTTCTTATTTAAAAAAAAATTTACCCAAATTACCTCAGCTTCTCATTTTGAATGCTGGCGTTGTGTCTGCTTAGGCTCTTGTCAAGTTATGTGACAGGGTTTGGCAACCCATGTTCTAAAACCATTATGTGAACATGGTTTCCTGTGCTGGCTTCCTCATAATTGAACCGTTGACCTCTTGAAATTTTCATCCGAACTGGTTGCATAGGGAGAAACAAGGTGCCCTACAGCCTGGGTGAGCGAGATCTTCATATTCCATTAATGAAATGAAAAAAAAATTCTTATTTTTTAATTATTATAATGGATAAAAGATTTATAAATAATAATTTTGGTAAAATTTTAGGGGTAAAATTTTGTTTATCTGTTAATTTTATATCTTTATTTTCCAAAAAAGATGTCAATTTTTATTTTTTAAAAATCTTAAATTTTTTTTTTAAAACTATATAAAATCCTTAAGAATTTGAATATTTTTATAAAAATATTATCAAAATTTAAGTTTTCTACACTTTAAAATAAGGTTTTGGTAAGCATAGATCTATGTTAACCCAAGTTCTATCAAGATCAATAAATTTGCACCTCAGATTTTTTTTTGACCCTTATCAATGTTTAATAAATTTGGACTCAATAAACTTGCACCTCAGTTTTTTTTTTTTGACCCTTATCAATGTTTAATAAATTTGGACTCAATTTTTTTTTTTGACCCTTGTCAATGTTTAATAAATTTGAAGTTAACCTGATGAATTTATGCTAATAGGCTTGCTAGCTAGACACATTGGTTTCACTTGAAGTTGAAACTCAAAGCTTTTCATACATTAATATGGTTCCTAATCAGAAGACCAAACTGAAATATTCAAAAAGTATTTACTATCATTTATTATTTCATTCCAATAGCTTAGCTTGTTAATATACTTTACTGTGAAAAATTCAAAGCTTTTTACACATTGATATGGTTCCTTAACCAAAAGACCAAACTGAGATATTCGACAAAGTAATTACTAATCATTAATTTCATTCCAATAGCTTGTTAATATACTTTTCATTMCAGTAGCTTGTTAATATACTTGCTACGGTGTWKGGCTGGGCTGCTGAGGTGGGGTATAGAAAATATAATCAGATCCTTTTGTGGTTTTCCTATTTAATGACCATAAAAGGCAAAAACTGTAGAGACACCTGTATCTTGAAGGTGTATAGAATTTGCATCAGATACATGAATTGTCAGGACTGTGTGCATATATTTGCAGGGGAATGATAAGGGCACTCAGTACAGATCTGGCATATATTACTATTCACCGGAGCAGGAAAGAGCTGCACAGGAATCATTGGAAAAGTACCAAAGGTCAGTGCCTAAAAAGATCGTGACAGAGATCCTGCCAGCGAAGAAGTTTTACAGAGCAGAGGAGTATCATCAACAATATCTTGAAAAGGGGTCGTCTGGTGGCAAACAATCTGCGGCCAAAGGATGCAATGATCCAATTCGATGTTATGGTTGATTAGTGACTATTGAAATCAACTGGATTTCTTTCAAAATCAGAGTATTTGTAGCATTTTGTTTAGATTAGCTAGATATTACAACAGTGCTTTATATAGGGGGAGTGTTATGGAGGTGAAAACAATGCCTTCTTACTTCAACCATCTTGGATATTGTCATCCCCTGATGATTTTGATTTCAAGCTGGTGAAGCTCAGGGCTCAAGCTTAACTCTATGCTTATCCCTATTTGGAATTCTGCTTTCAAAACAAGCTTAGCTTTTCTAGTTTGCTATGTTGTTAAATATCATTTGGATTTTTGCTGAAAGGATTCCAGGCTTAAAAAAATATTTTCTGAAACACGTGGAATCATTTAATCTTATAGTTCCATGACCATTTATTTTCATCACATCAAATTCACCGACAAAAAGTATTTAGGAATGACGTGTCTGGTTAAGATTTAATTCTTATGGTATATGCCTTGGAAATTGACAAAAGAGGAAATACCAGATATATAATTCATAGAAAAAACAGAGGAAATGAATTGGTTATGTTCTCTGCGAGTTTATTGATATAATTTGATTCTCTTTTAAAAACTTTATAATTTTCGCAGTAAATGCACACTATAGACTGTAATTCATTCGTGTCCTAAATCAAAGTCTTGAACTGAAATTTTGAAGGGCAAACGCTTGTGTTCGAATTTCTTTGGGCTGAGGAGCCTCATTGAGAAGAAAATATATTTGTAGACTACATATCCTTAAAAGCTGGCTGAAATTCTTTTGGTGGGGATTATTTGTGTATTAGAAAATCAAGGTGGACCAAATTAGTAAGTGTGTGCATTTGTGTTTATGTATAATGATTGTTTCTTTTCAATGCTAGATTTTATTTAAACTTTATAAAGAAAAAAAAGGAGTTGAATTGTTTTAACATGTTTATATTTATGTTTTTGAAAATGATATAATTTGTTGTGGTTTTAAAAATCATTCATAGTTTAAATTCGATTTTATTCAGTTGGTATGGGATATCCTTTCGTTGAGTTAGTGACGAATCAGTTGCATCTAAGTCACATGACATTGGTACATGGAACATGCAAGACACGTTGATATGAGAATATGACATGGGACACTTCAACTTTACTTTAACATTGGAAATAGGATACAGGGGACTATATATATTATAAATGAAATATAGACAAAGGAAATTAGAAAAATAACAAAATATTGATAAACTAGTTATTATAATAATGATGAATGATCAAACATATAAGAAATTAGAATATTCAATACATATAAAATAGAGTAGTTAGAACTTGGAATCATAAACTACACTTTTCTCATTAAGTCATTTGACGTCATCAAAATAAAAGGTAATGGCAAATACAAAATATGATAGGTACTAGAATTGATAATCATAAATAGAAGAATCTCATAGCTGTGGTCCTCCACCATGTCAGATTCTTCAAGATCATCACTACTACCACTCTCACTATTCTCTCCTCCATATCCAATCCAATATCTATAGAGGGACATGCCTAGGGTGTGTCTTATTTTAGGGCACATGTTTGACATGTGTCCTAACGTGTAATGTGCCCATCTGACATGTGTTGGACAAGTCTCAACTTGTGTCATCCGAATTGGATCCTCACCAAACCTTGTAATAAACTCCTACTTGCTTTACCTTTTGTAAATTTTGTGAACATGTCATTTTCTTATTTTATTTTATCTTTTTTGGCAAAATTGGAAGTGGAAACAAACCCTTGTGATGGTTGGCCTTCCAAAGGCCAGCCCATTAAAACAATGAAGGTTGTAGTGAGGACATTAACAAGGAGGGGAGATATAAAGAGAACTTGGGAAGTTTGCAGAGATGAGAGCTCAAAGAGTGCAACTTCCTTGAAGATCGGTCGACAAAGGAGTCAAGGGGCCTGACCATGATGACCAAAGGCATCTCTGAGCCATGAGCATCTGCATTATTTTTTTGTGAGTAAAAATGCATGAGATTTCTAGGCATGCATAGCTCATCCATTGTAATGAATTTTCCAAGCAAAATAAATCTCTGTAGTTTATACTATGTGGGTGTAATATGCTTTATGGAGGAGATTTATTGTGGTTTTGGTTTGAGTGTTATTGCTTGAAATTTATGTTTTGGTTAGTAAATGCAAACTTCACAAGCTCAATCATCTTTGGTTTGCATTTTGTCTTGTTGGCTAAGTTCCCACTCACCCACGGGGTGCTCATTCCTCTTTGGACGTTTTTCCTCTTCCACAGATCCATGCATTTGAATTTACATTCCCGTGGGTGTTTTATCCACTGCTTGGGCGAATCTACATACCCTTGGGTGTTTTATTTACTTCCTGGATGAATTTACATACCCCTAAGTGTTTTAATTACTGCTTGAGTGAAATTACAATTGCCTGGGTGAATATACATCCCCCTGGTTTTTTATTCACTACCTTGGTGACTCTATTCACTTATCTGGTCGTTTTTCCCTTGTTGGTCGATTTCCTTTCATTGCTAGGTCGACTTCTATTTGTTGGTATTGTGAATGGGTAGAGTTATAGCTATTGAAGAGGCAACATATTCAAATTACACAAACAAGCATCAAAGCAAATATGAATCCACCTCGAAATATAGAGATAAAAATTTGATTATGTATAGGCATTCATGTTGAAGAAATGGACATGGTATAAGCCTACCATTTACAAATTAGATGGTATCAGAGAAGGTTCGTTAGAGACCTTGAAGTAGCTACCATGGGCAAAACCTTAAAGAGGGAGAAGCTGGAAGAGTTGAGAGACTTCAATAGGTAGATCTAAGAGGAAAGTCAATATTGGAGGCAGAAAGCGATTGAGCTGGAAAAAGAGCTTGCCAAGTGCCAGGGCTCCTTCACCACCATGAGGGTAGAATTAGACATGAACAGATTGCAACTCTTGCAGTTGGGGGAGAAATTCACTAAGTTGGATAATTAGCAAGAGGAGAGGTTCACCGAAGTCATTGCTCAACTATACCATGACTTGGCAGCGAAGGAAGAGGCCTTGAAGGAGATACAAGCAATTGTCTAAGAGACCAACCAAGCCCCTTCCATTGCCATTGTTGAAGCCAACATCATGACCACGTCAAGCATGATGAACTCACTTTTTAAGACCTTTCATTAAGAGACCTTTGGTGACTTTGAGAAGCACACTAGAGGCATCAATTTCAGGCTCATGAGGTAAATGGGCTTTGATGGCCAAGGGCTAGGCACAAAAGGGAAAGGGATTTAGATCCCCATTGTAGCTCAATAGAGGCCCAAGCATTAAGGCCTAAGATTCAGTGGACAAAAAGCCAACACAAGTGCAGCTCAAACCACCTTCGTCAAGACAAGAGGCACTTGAAAAGAAGCCATTCCCGTGGAGGAAAAGCTGGTCGAAAAAGGAGTGTGTAGCAAGCCACTCAAATCTACGTGTAGAAGCTTGGAAGAGGTCAACAAAGAGATGATTCTGCCATCCAGATTTGCTCCAATTCTTGGGGGACAAGCAACCAAACTAGCAAGCATCATCACACACTGAAAAAGTATGGCATGGTTTATTTTTGTTGCAAGAAAAAAGGTCACAAGGCTTGCAATTGTTGGCACTTTATAAGGCCAAGCAACCGATGTAGGAAACATTGCTAAAACTGAAGAATGATTGGACATTGGGAGGCCAAATGTTGGAGGCTTCAACTGGAACTCCATTGCAAGAATTGAACAACCAAGAAGAAAGCTTGGAGAATCAAGGTCAAGGGGAAAGAGGAGTTGCTTGCACTTGCAACCCAAGGAGTAGTGGTTATCAAATGATCTATTGCAACAATGTATGTCATCTCTAGCCGTGAGATGGACAACAGGGTTATGCCAAAGACAATTGTACTCAACTCTTATCTTCCATCCTACAATGGAATCACCCTTTCTTGGAGATTTACCAGAGTTTGCTTGATGATCAACGAAGAAGACGATCAAAGGGATTTGGAACTTTTGGGGACCAAAAGCTTGCAAATGGGGAGCTGTGATCCGAATTGGATCCTCGCCAAACCTTGTAATAAGCACCTAGTTGCTTTACCTTTTGTAAGTTTTGTAAACATGTAATTTTTATTTTATTTTATTTTATCTTTTTGGGCAAAATTGAAAGTGGAAAGGAACCATTGTGATGGCTAGCCTTTTAAATGTAGCCCATTAAAACAATAAAGTTTGTAGTGAGGACATCAACAAGGAGGGCAGATACAAAGAGAATTTGGAAAGTTTGTAGAGATGAGAGCTCAAAGAGTGTATTATGCTTGAAGATTGGTGGACAGAAGAGTTAAGGAGCCTATCCACGATGAATGAAGGTGTCTTTGAGCCATGACCATCTACCTTTTTTTTGTGAGTAACAATGCATGCGATTTTTGGGTATGCATCACTCACCCATTGTAATGAATTTCTCAAGCAAAATAAATCTCTATTGTTTATCCTATGTGGGTGTAATATGCTTTACGAAGGTTTATTATGGTTCTAGTTTGAGTTTTATTGCTTGAAATTTATGTTTTGGTTAGTAAATACAAACTTAACAATCTCAATCTGTAATGTCCCCACTTTGGAACATCATTATATTACAGAGTGTTATGATGACCAGAGTAGCCAGATGGAGGTTATAGCGAGTACAAGAGCTATTGAGGGGTTTTATGGGGTCCGACTTACATCACTAATCTTATTTCATCATCATGATCCAGTCCACACAACTTGGCTTTGGTTCCATTGCATTCCAACGATTTTCATAATTTTGAGTTATTTTGGGCTACATGTTAATTAAAATCACTAAGGAGGTCATATTGGGCATAATACTTGGAGGAACCTCTTAGTGTAATAGCTCATCATAATCGAGAGGAATAACACTACAGGGTAGGATGATGAGAAGTGACTTTCAGTGGCCAGAGAAGCCACAAGGAGGGATAAATCACTTTTTAGAGGTAAAATGGTTAATTAATTAATTAAAGTGATTTAATTAATTAATTAATAATTAAATAAAGCAATAGTCACTTGGAGAGACAAGGTGAGCAGGGAGGATAAAAGAGAGATAGGGGCCTCTATTCTCTCATTAAGTTGTTTACCAGTTGATATCTGGCTTCTTGCTAGTGAGCCCATGCACTTGGGGGCTTTGAGGGTTTTGACTTAACAAACCCTAGAGATCAACTCGGTGGTGAAAGATCCCACCCAACCTGGTCCAAGCTTGGTCATAGAGGTGAAAGATTCCCCCCTCACCATTCTACATCAAATATATTCAGTCACGGGTGGATTCTACTTTAGCCACAGGTACAGAAGGGAAGTGGTGCACACCATTGAGGGTTTCCAGCAGGAGGGCGCACTAAAGGAACTAGATCCACTCGATTTGGGCAAGGAGAAGGAGAAGGAGATTCAAGGGGTTTTTCTGTTGAGTTAGCATGGTAGAGGACATAGCGCCTTTCTTGGTCTACTTGTGGTGTGTTTGGGCGGAGATATAATTTATTATGAGCATGCCATGATTCCCCTTAGTGAAGTGTGCAATTCCTGAAGAGGATCTATTCATGTGGGGGGGCATAACTCCATTCTTCAGCAAGGGAACCCTCCTACATTGTTTTGAGATCTCAGATCTACTCTTCTTAGGCGTTTTGAGGTGGATTGGAGTGAAGGAGGAAGAGGGCCGAAATCTCCATAGCGCTGCAACCAGGAACTAGTGTCGCACAACTCTCCCAGCTTGAGGGTTTGGTCCATCAGTGGGAAAAGATCTCAGGTTGACATTTATCTTCTGCATCTATTTGGCCTTTGGAGCCTTGTATCATCTCTTCTTTTGTTATTGTCATTTTTTTATGAGTTCTCAGCTATATTGTTCCAGATCTGTAGATCTATTGTATCAAGATCTTCTACTACTATGAATAAAATCGGATCTGAGGTATTTTGGGTTATTCCTTATGTTGTTGATATTGTATCTTGTTGAGGTATGTTCCATTGCTATATATTTTGATTATTGCTGCAAACACACACTAAAATCATCAGTATAAACCCTAGCGCAACCTAAAAGATCAAAATCAACAAAGTGTTTGACGAAATGCCACAACCGGAAAACCCATAAAAATCAATGAAAAACACAATGTTCCTGGGATCTTGGCTTGGGAACATTACAGTGGTATCATAGCTTAGACTCCTGCCAGCCTTAGGGGTCTTCCATAAGGAGAGATGAATATTTTGGATTTTGCTAGAATGATTGTTGATTTTGAGAGGGAATATCAAACCCTCAATGAGATTCTCAGGAACATAATAACATTCCATTAGTTTGTATCCTTTAAAAATCTTAGTTGGAGCAAAGATGAGGTTACACATTGGGTCAGAATATCTTAAGAAAATAAAGCCAAAACAACTAGATGGAAGGAAGAACATATTATTCCTACACCCATTAGGAGCATATAACTTTGCTACAACTGCAAAGTGCCTTGGGAACCAGATCATAGATGTAGGGGTAAAGGTAAGAGGCACATTATTGAGGTGCACTATGACAGTGAGGATGAGGGGATACATGGGGATGAAACCATAGATTCATATTTAGAGCAGTTAAAGGAGGCTAGTGACTTTTGCACACTTGTGGAGGATAGTGACCCTTGCACATTGGAGGGACAATTGGATGGACATGATGATAACACATGTGCTTTAGCAGTCATATCACATAGTGTTGATGACCTTAGATTTCAACAGAGTGGTGACAATAGTGAAGATTCACACATGTTAGCACCTAGACATGATGAGCTTCCTATGGTGACTGTGACACAATTGGCACCTTCTCAGACACCTATGATAGCCATGACACAAGAGGATATCAGTGACATTGCTGATATAGTCGTGGAGCTCTGCGCATGGATTGCATACCAGGGACATGTGGAACTTCATAAGAGACATGACTTGGAGGCAGTCGATCTTACACATTCCTATGAGGAGAGTGGGTCACCTCTTTTGGAGACTCCATTGTTTGATCAATTTGTGGAGACTGACAGTTGGATGGGACACTTACTTCCAGGACCGGTCTGCAGTAATGAGGATGTACCCCTTATTGGTCGAGATGACCATAGCACGTGTCTGGACACATATACATGGGATCCAGGAGCAAATGATAGTAGTAGGGTGAGTGCAAAGGAGGATACAATTGCCCATATAGGATACAATGTGATTCATATGGGGGTAGCAGTTGGTGATGGTGTGCAGTGGCATACAGGAGGACCCAGTAGCACAGTGGACAATGGACAATGCAATGCCTTATCTTTTGCGGAGAGTGTTGTTGGGGATCCCAGGTTTGACACTAGCAGTGAGGGGTGAGAGGTATCACCTTAGCAGGACTGTGATTAGGAGTCTCGATACTTGGCAGGACAGTTGAGAGTCAGTGAAGACATGATCATGCCAACCACTAGGCACATTGATGACACACATGCATTGGTGGCAGATTGTTGTTGGAGGACATCAATGGCACATGATAGTTTAGATGGGGGATTTTCCATGGATGTCTTTCGTACTCTCAGGGAGGGAGTGACTATGATGAGGGTCGACTACCAACAATTGTTGATGGACAGAGACTACCTATTGGGGGTTGACGAGATGTATGAAAGGGCCTTGAGGGAGCAGGAGTTGGAGGTGGAAAGACTCACTCATGAGTTGGAGAGCACACGAGGACTCTTGAAAGGCACACATGTTGCCCTTCAAGAATCAGAGTCCCGATCAGAGGAGCTCCTTGAAGAGATTAGATAGAGATCCACTGCATCTATCTTAGTAGAGAGTCAGATATATCCTTCAACCACATTTCTATAGGATGTTGGTGGTTTAGCGGAGGAGCACCAGTTGATGGAGGAACATGAGGAGTGCCTAGGATCACTAATGAGTATGGAGAGATATGATCTGGAGACACATGAGGATGTCCATGTGTCATAGGAGCTACCCTCCATGAGGATCTTTGAGACAATCAAGCACTCACATACGCATGGGGACTCTAGAGCCAGGGGCAGTTATGAGGACACTTCCATTTGTGTTCCAGGATTGAATGACCTTCATGTATAGGTTGACCCAGTAGTACACCCAGGATCCATGATGTTGCGGGAGTATACATGAGATTACATGAGTATGCAGGAGCATACAGTGTTGACCGATAGTTCACAGAGACATGTCGAGGTGTACAATGGGATTCAAAGGGACAAACTGGATTGTAGGGAGGAGACATACTTAGTAGAACACGAAGATTCCTCTCCCTTGCAACAGTGTATAGATCTGAGAGATCACCTTCACAGTATCAACAATTGCATGAGTGATGATGGATGGAGAGTGGTTGACCAACAGTTTGAGGACTTACCCCCAGTTGTACCTAACGATTGGGGTTCAGTGATGACTACAGGCAAGTATTATTTACCATGGGTTCTTGTTGGATGCAGGCCTAGTTAGGAGAAAATACTATTTTTGGGAGGAGAAGCATAAAATGAGAAGAGGACAACTGGAAGGAAGAGCAACATGTGTGAGGAAAGCATGCGAGGTGCGCATGCAAGGAAGACCTAACGACGCTAGGGTTAGGGTTTTTGTAATGTATTGTAATCACTAATGAAACAAGAATATAAATAGGTAGTACTTAGAAGAAGAGGGGAGAACCAGAGAGAGAGCCCAGAGGGTCGACTAAGGGAGAAATGAGAGGACATAGAAGATAGAGAATTATAAGAACTGTACTAGTCAATAAGTTGGTGAGCTAGAAAACAGAGAGTGACTCCTTCCCGGGGTTAGATTGCAGGCTGAGGATCCGGGTGTGATCTAGTCAGCCACAGAAGGATCGAGGGGCCTGTGGAAGAGGGTCGGACCTAAGATTGTAACTACGTGCGGCGTGATATATTATTGAACCATAATAAAAAGCTTGAGAGCCAGATCTTTACGTAGCCCAAGAGGGGGTGAACCATGGTAACACATGTGTTATGTGAATGAATGTATGTGTCTTTATGGCTGATTAATTGTTGAATGTTAGATGAATGAATTAACTAGTTAGATATGATATTCCACATGCATGAATAGAATGACTGCTATAATTAGATGCTGAACTGAATGAATAAATATTATAGAGTACAACCGCAGATCTCCACTCATCCCCAGGTTGCAAACACCTGAGTATTGCGGCCACCCATAGAGCTATCTTAGGTGAGATTACACAGTACACTCTATGCGTTGTGTTTCCTTCTGGTCTACCAGAGGGGCCGATAGTTTTAAATGGCTTTTGTTGGGAGCTTATCAAATCTGAACCAGGGTCAATCTATGCTAATAAGGTAGGATCAGAATAACTTATAAAGAATCCTAATTAAAAGAAGTAAAAGCCAACAAATGGTTCCATTGCCGGGGCATTGTCGGTTGGTTGGAAAATAATGGGATTGAGTACATGAGATTTACGGTAGACGCATCAAAAGAACGACAAATTGGACAACAATAAGTTGAGAGAATGACAATCTAAAATGGGTTGTTGAGACCGTGGAATCCAACGAAGGAAGAGATAGAAAGTTCGTTGAAGACAAAGGAGATAGAGTTTGTGCAGAAAGATAACAGAAACTCGAAGTTGACACCACACAAATACTTAGACAAGTACGTATTCAACGACTTGCATGAAGTATTTTTCTGTGATTTTCCGCATGTATTGTAGGAGTGGATAAAAAGGTTGAAGACAAACATCCTAGGAACTGAATAAGAAAGTTAGAGTGGAATCCTGAAGAGATCACACAGTTACATCGATTTGATAATAAGTTTACGCGCCCAATAGATTTATGGTTAGATACAATGAAGTCTTATAACGCAATTGGACATGAATTCTTGAGGGGACCTTGAGGTAGGTATATCAGATCGTTATATACTTCTATTAAGATATTACTATATAACAAAGGTGTAATGACAATGGACTCAGACAACTAGACTTCCCTGCGTGCATGGGGGAAGGGGGGAAGCATTGACAGGAGAAAGAGAAATGGAAGGAGAAGTGGATAAAGGAAAGAAGGAGGAGGCCTTGGATCCAATTATGATGGACAAAGATCAGATCAAGAGGATCATGACAACAACTGGAAAAATGTGCATTGAAGTACCCTACCAATATAAGGTGAACACCAAGAAGAGAGCCGTAGCCGCGAGGGAAGGCTTGGAAAGTGATGAAGAAGAGGTAGAGGATCTCCGGGTTGTGGAGCATATTGAGGAAATCTTGTGCGTGACATATGAGAGGAAGACAAGAGGTCCAAGAGAGGGAATAGAAGATATCACTCCTATCCATATCAGTGTCAGTGTGGAACCCATAAACCCATGTGCAACTAATACACCAAGAAGAACATCACCATTTAGACAATCGGATTTCGGGAGAAGGAAGACAACAAGAAGTACATCTACACAAGGAACAACAACTGGGGGAGCCAGTTCAGGAAGCACTAGTCAAGTATCTATACCGCTCAGAGGTAGTAGTTCAACATTCAGGATGGAACGACATGATCCCACCATCAGGTTACTAGAATTCAAAGGAGAGGCGTTGGAGGACCCTGAGAAACACATGTTTATTTGTGAAAAGATCTGGGAAGCGAAACATATCACAGATGAGGAAAGTAAACTTACACAATTAACTATCACACTAAGAGATCGCACACTGGATTGGTACACGAGTTTAGTTGCAAACAATCCTCCAGGGACAACCCAAATGATTGAAGATATCAAAAAGATGTTGATAAATGAATTCCAGAAGCCTAGTTTAGAGGACCAATACATGAATGAGATGATAGAGATTAGACAGAAGCTAGGATAATCTGTATGGGATATTGACCAGAGGTTCAAACGATTGAAGGGAAATATAAAGTACGTCATGACAGATATGCAACATAGGCATCTGTTCTTCAATTCACTACTACCACACTTAAAATACCCTTTGCAACAATAGAAGTTTCAGACATAGGAAGAGGCTCTACAGGAATCCCTACAACTGGAAGAGAACCAATATCATAAGACAGATCCAACCATAGAGGAGCTGAAGGAGGATATGAAGAACTTAACATTCCAGCTAAACCAGAAGAGAGGGAAAGACAAAAGAGAAGCCATTTGGTGTACCACATGTAGGACGAAAGGACACCATAAGAACTAATGTCCAACATTCACGCAGTAGATGGAAACAATAATTCCAAACCCATTGCCATCAGTTGGACTATGGTGTGAGATCTGTAAGAAACAGGGGCATGATCCATATCACTGCCGAATGATGCAGAAGTACCATACAGTACCGAAGAGCTCATATTGCAACTTTTTCAAGTCAGTAGGCCATGATGATAAATATTGCAGAACCATGGACATCATGAGGGAAAGAACATCAGATGCTTACAGGGTGTAGGCAGAAATGATGACTGGCAAGCCGCACCACAGTTTAACCAAGTACCAACCCCATATAACATTGCGCAACAACAGTATAACACTGTGCAACCGCAATACAATACCGCACAGACACACTATAATACCACGTAGTATAACCAGGCACCTCAGTATAATGCGTCAAGAGGGGATTGAGCTGGCTACAGAGGTGGAGGAAGAGAAAGATGAGGCTTTGGAAGAGGCAGAGGACCAATGATATGCCACAACTATCAACAACCAGGACACTATGCAAGAGAATGTTCACTTCCACCTGTGACATGTATGTATTTTCGTGCATCAGATCATGACACAAAATAATGTCCGACACTATTAGGGAAAATCGAGGAGAAGAGAATCAAAACAATCAGAATGTTCAATGGATTTCGACGGAAGCAATGGATGAAGGGAGAAACATCAACAAAGATACGCGCGGAGGAGCTAAGATAGGAAACGACGCAGTAAGACAAGATCCACCACAACACCAATGGGTGAAGAATAATGTCGAACCAAAGAAACCGTTTTATGTGCAGAAAGAAAATGAAATATTCAAGCAGGCTAGATAAGAATTTTTGGAGCCAGAGATTGCATCGACATCAACTACGCAACATAATAAGGAAGTACCAGCGTACGAGATGCCTCCATCGCTAGATCATACCAAAGAAGCACAATCCCGAGGACAAGTAAGTATGATTAAAGGTTTTTTGCAATCCTGTGTTACATTACTAAATGATCCATCATCTATGAAAGTACTACACCATATGCTAGAACGATGTAACACAAAGGCATAAGGAAATCTAGAACATAAAACAATTAATCATCTGCATACAAGGAGGAGAACAAACATAGAATTCAGATTGAACGCCAACATTGGATATTTCAACATGGGGGATATTATACTAGATTTAGGATCTGAAGTAAATGTGCTACCCAAAAAAGACATGGCAATGTACAGGAGAACCCACATTAGGATATTCACCTGTTCAACTGAAACTAACAAATCAACACAGAGTTCTACCAATTTGCAAACTAAAATGAGTGACAGTAGATCTGAATGGAGTGCGTACTAAAGCCGACTTCGAAGTAATAGAGATAGTGGATGGCACAACACCTTATCCATCATTGCTTGGATTGGATTGGGCATTTGACAACCAGACCATAATCAAATTAAAGACGAGGAAGATGATATTCAAGTCAGGAGAATACAGAGTCATTGCACCATTGGATCCATCAGAAGGGGAAAGGGTTGTAGAACCTACTTGCTTGAACCTGGAGGAAATTAACCAATTGTACAAAACAACCATACAACAAGAAAACTATGTGAACCCAACTGCAGATGGCGTACTCAGTTGGAGAAGCATCACCTCTTGTGCGTCAGACTCAGATACAAGCTTAAGAGAATTGGCAACAGAGGTTACACGAAGTCTCTACAAGAAGATGCACAAGAATAGATCGTGCAGTAAGATGGGTAGGTACAGATATAAGGGAACCTACCAGCGTCCATGGGGTGAATGAATTAGAAGCGTTCTTAATACAATACAAAGATGAAGTGTTAAAAAATCAGAGGCTCTTAGCCCTAGATATAACACTCAAGGAAACACCTACAAGATGGTGGGGTGCACACAAATAAATAGTTAAGGACTGGTACCAATGTAAGCGGTTACTGCGCATTAGGTTTGGCGCAGAACAAGGAAGAAACCAACCGCTAAGATATATGATGGACAGGGGCACCAGAAGAACACTTGGAAAAGTGCAGAACACTATGGAGGATGACACCACCGGAGGAATGGCCTCATCATTTTGTTCACACATTAGAATGGATTCCAACAAACTGGTATACAGATCAAGAATTGCGCTGAGGAACTACAAACTTGACAATATTACAACAAAAATTTATAGTTACTTTCTCATTTGAGAACGATAATCCCAACATAGACTCAACATTTAAACACATCAAAGAGGTGATATTCATTAAAGAACCGGAAGTTGAACTCATGACAGAACAACAACAACAAAACAAACAAACAATAAAAGAATTACTGTCATGCTACCATGTGCAGGAAGAAGCACTAGATGAAGATGACCCCTGAAACATTCAGATTATAGAAATTGAAGGTGAAAGAGAAGTGGAAGGTCCACCCATGGAATCAAAAGTATTTGCTGTGTCGATCAAGGTGAAGAAATTCAATATTGGACACTTGAGAATCCCAAAATGGTCAGCATTGAAGATTACTGGGATGAACAAATAGTGGAAAACATAACAAAGTTACTGCATGAGTACAACGACTTGTTCCCAACAACGTTCACAGAAATGAAAGGCATAACATGAGAGCTAGGTGAAATGAAGATACCTCTCAGAGCTGAGGCAAAACCGATCAGACAGAGACCATACAGAGTAAACCCTATATATAAGCAGAAAGTCAAAGCCAAAATCGATACGATGTTGGAGGTTGGAATCATAGAACCTGTAGAGGAATATGAATGGGTAAGCCGTATGGTAGTTCATGAGAAAAAACAGGGAGGGATCATGATATGTGTCGACCTGAGGAAGTTGAATGATGCATGCCTACATGACCCGTTCCCTACTCCTTTTATAGATGAGGTATTGGAGAACGTAGGAGGACAAGAAACTTATTCATTCACCAACGAATTCTCAGGCTACCATCAGATCAATATAGCCCCGGAAGATAGATACAAGATCACTTTTTCCACGGAATGTGGATCCTACCAGTGCACAGTCATGCCATTTGGACTGAAGAATGAACCAACAATATTTTCCAGAGTAATCATAGCTGCATTCAAAGAATTCATCCACCAGTTTTTAGAAGTATATCTGGATTATTGGACAGTTTATAGTCTGTTGAAAGAACATGTAGGGGTGTTGAGACTGATGTTAGAACTATGCAGGCAGTGTCAGATATCGTTAAACATCAAGAATTGCATCTTCGGAACACCCTTTGGGATACTATTGGGCCATATAGTATGCAAACAAGGCTTGCTAGTAGATCCTGCCAAGATTGCAATAATTGTGAATCTACCACCACCAAAATCAATATGTCAGTTAAGAGCAACATTGGGACACACATGATACTACAGGAAATTCATAAAATGATATGTGCATATCATTGCACCAATGGAGAAACTGCTAAGAAATGACAACAAGTTCCAGTGGAATGAGGACTGTCATCGAGGATTGGACACCCTGAAAGAGAAGATGGTAACCACACCAATACTAGTCTTCCCGGATTGGGAAAAGACATTCCATGTGCATGTAGATGCATCAACCATAACACTTGGAGCTATTCTGGCGCAACCAAGATCAGGGGAATTGAACCATCCTATAGCATTCACTAGCAGAAAACTGTTAGAATCGGAGAAGAATTACAATACCACAGAGAGAAGGATTAGCTATGGTCTATGCGCTTTAGAAGTTCAGACATTATTTATTGGGAAAACATTTCAATATGTTCACAGACCATTCAACTCTCAAATACCTCGTCAATAAGCCAGTGTTGGGGGGGAGAATTTGTAGATGGTTATTATTGTGCTAGGAATTTGACTTTGAAGTGATAGTCAAACTAGGGAAGTTGAATATAGGACATGATCACCTGTCGAGAATCACTAATGGAGAGGAACCTACGAATCTAGAGGACAACTTTCCTGACACAGTTATTTTCAGTCCAAGTAGCCGATGAATACTTCACAGACATCATTTAATACTGGAGTACAGGGACTGAGCCACAAGATTTCAACACTGCCTAGAAGAAAAATATGGTAGTCAGCGTTGTAGACTATCAATTGATTGCATGAAACTTGTACAAGATGGGTGCAGACAACATCTTGAGAAGATGTGTACTAGAACATGAAAGACCTAGGATTTCAGCAAAAGCCTGTGAGGGAATAGCAGGAGGACATTATGTAGGAAAAGCTACTGTGCAAAAGGTATTGCGTGCAGGACTATGGTGGTCGACTGTTCACAGAGACTCAAAGGAATATTGTCGGAGATGTGATGTATGTCAGAGGGTTGGTAAACTGAATATATGTGACGAGATGCCCCTGAGACCACAACTAACCTTGCAGGTATTCGAAAAATGGACAATAGATTTTGTGGGACCAATTAACCCACCAACAAAAAGGTCAAGAGTGAGGTATATTATTACTGCGACAAAATACTTAACAAGATGGCAGAAGAAACATCAGTAAATGATTGCAGCGCGGAGACAACAACACACTTCTTGTTTGAGCAAGTGATCATTAGATTTGGATGCCCAAGAATTTTGATGATTGACCAAGGTACTCACTTCATTAACAACACTATTAAGGCTATGACTGAGGAGTTTGAATTTTATCATCAAAAGAGTACACCATATCATCCCCAAGCAAATGAAATAGTAGACGCCTTTAACAATATCCTTGAGAATGCATTGACAAAGATCTGCAATGTTAATCAGGACGATTGAGACTTGAAGATACTAGTAGTACTGTAGGCATTCAAGACCACATGAAAAAAATTGATAGGGAAGACACCATTCAGATTGGTGTATGGACAAGAAGCAGTGGTGCCAATAGAGTTTTTGGTACCTAGTCTGCACGTAGCAGTAATTACCAACATGACAGAGTGAGGCACAGTACAAGAAAGACTAATTCAACTGATAATCATGGAGGAAGATAGGATTCTATAAGGGTTTCACCAAGAAGTACAGAAAAAAGGGACAAATCTTGGCACGATAGACATATCAAGAGAAAAAATTTCAAGGAAGGAGATCTCGTCTTGGTGTACGACAATAAATCTCTTCAGCACCAAGGAAAACCAAGAATGCATTGGTTAGGACCATATGAAGTAAAGATTGTCACAGATGGGGGAGTTGTGCATTTGAAGTATTTAGGAGGGACAAAACTTATATGAATGATCAATGGGAGTCGACTAAAGTTGTATAGGGACAGTCGACCTCCTATTAGTTGAAAAAAAAAATAAAAAAAAATTAAGCGCAACAACAGAGGGGTTACCGCACCAGACATCAAAAGATAGCAACAAAGGGGTAGCGCGCCGAAATGATAATGTTCACGTGCACCCGGAAATGTTAGCATGTTAGAGAAAGGACCAACGGTCACTAAAAGGCAGAAACAACGAAAATGGAAGGTACAATAAATAGGTGCCAATAGACGATGGCTATCAAAATTCAATGACAAGAACGATTGACGGGACGTCGCATTAATCACACCAACTGATGACAGAAAGAGAATTTAATGGCAAGTACGTGGGAAGCGCCAATTCATTCAAAACGTGAATTGGGTAACATCTCCGAGAAGTTTCACACGATTCCTATATAAGATCTACACGCGGGGATTGTAAGGGTTATTGTGAAATTGAGAAAAGCAAAGAGCGACAGAGTATACAGAGCAGAGAGCGAGTTTGCAGAGGTTACAGAGCCAATTAAGCTTGACGAAGAACATTTTTACCACCATGGCACCACCCAAGCTAGGAGCATCGAGCCAATCCTGCAGATGACCTCGAAACAACCTTAGAACACCTCAACAACCACAAGGAAGCGAACAACAACACCTCGGCTTACGAAATCCGTCAACTTGGAAGAAATCTCATCGCCCAATATGGAACCAGGAAGTCCCACACCAGTGGTGGAGGAAACCCAACATACAACACCAGTGGGCATGGGTATCGATATGCTGGAAGTAGGATAGAGATAGTAGGCCGAAGATGCGGGCAATCCTTCGCACCCTGAAAACCCTGAAGAAGTCTCGATGGTTAATGTAACGGTCCTGAACCAGATCGAAATGACTGCACCGGAAAGATCACACACAGTTGCGCCAGAGCAACCACAGGAGGGCATAATAGAAGATGTCATCGGTCATGCACAAGCATATGCAGAAGAAAGAACAATGGAGGCTGGAACCTCGAGTCAGCCACCACAACGAAAGGACAAGCAACAAGTAGCAATATCACCGTGTAGGCAGGCTGCAAAAACCATAGTCTTACCACTCATTCCGGAAGGGGTGCATGTCGTGACTAACCTGTTAGGCCACGTGGAAAAATTACGGTACTCAGATCACGATGTGACCGACACAGACAAGTTTCCGGAGTTTTCAAAGCAAGTGTACCTGGATACTATGGGTATAGGACACTTCGATGAACCAATTAACCAACCAAAACAATGGGCAGCCGAACTGGCCAATATCGAGATTCTAGGTCTGTTGGAGATCCCACACTTTCGAAGGGGTCGGGATGTAAGCAACTACATCAAGCAGCTGATGGAAGTTACCCACAGAGGATACCTATAGGTGGAAGATCCCGTCTCGATAGAAGTAGAGCTCATTACATATATTACAGGGCTACCATCTTGGGGGGAAACACCCACCCAGTTCCTCGTTGACAAAATGAAGGAGAAGGCACTAGTCGAGGAAATGAAGAAGACGTATGGTACAGAAAGAGGGTCACACAAAATCATAATGAAGCGCATCAGTGACACATCAACAAGGATGGCCACAAAAATCATGGCGTGCAAGTTACTCAGGAAGTGTCGTAAGGAGGAAGTCCCTATCGGGGTCGTCACAGCTGCAGCACAATGTGCGGAGGGCACTGTACTTAGCTGGACCCCGTACTTGTTAAATCTATTCCTGGAAGACTGGAAGGACGTGCAAGACCTGGGGACAAAATTTCACTATTCTTGGATACTCATCCAGATCACCTTGATTGGAGGGAGGGAGCCTAGTTATACATACTTTGTCGAGAGATCCACACGTTTCTGCGCAACACGATACCTATCATTGGGGAACACCTCAGACCCTAGAAAAAAGAGTGCAAATGCAGGCATGTTCGAAGGGTGTTACAATTAATTGCAGGAAAACATTGCCAACACTTGGCGGATTACTCCAGAAGTAGTTGTGCAATATCAGGGCATAGCCAACTTTAAAGTGACCAGGAATGCAATATGGATCCAAGCACAGAAGGATCCCGAGAAGGAATGGATACAACTGCATTACTGCATCAAGGAAGAGGACGTAGAAATTACCATCAAGGACTGACACGATGACTGGAGGGTTCCAGTTCTGAATCAAGAGATGTCCGCGGATAAGGAGGCTGATGCAGGGCAAGAACAAACACCTGCAGGAGACAAAACGACGCCTAAGAAGCCAAATCCAGGATAGAAGCTGGCACAACAAAAGAAAGGGGTTGCAACCAAGAAAGGTAACCAGGTGGGAAAGAAGAACAATACCCAAGCGCCGCAAGAACAAGAAAAAGAGACTGAGACAACACATGGGACTACATCAAGTGCTACTCAGCAGGAGCCAGGCCAGACCAAGAGTCCAATCATACAAACGGGGGGTGCGCACAAGAAAACTAAGGCACAAAAAACGCCACTAGAATATACCATCACGAAGGATGACACATACCTCGTGGCCCAAAT
The DNA here is from genome assembly GCA_009831015.1 of Picea engelmannii. Taxonomy (NCBI): domain Eukaryota; kingdom Viridiplantae; phylum Streptophyta; class Pinopsida; order Pinales; family Pinaceae; genus Picea; species Picea engelmannii. The sequence goes on from ML780120.1 coordinate 1,285,708, forward strand.
GGTCCAGAACTGAACAATTGAGGATTTTGATGAAGCCCAATGTCAAAGGGACAAGATCCAGGAAGAGCTGGTCGACATGGAACATCTCCTCGAGCAGATTAGAGAAACATTGAGGACAGGCAGAGGAATATAATCAGTCCCGGCAACATCACAGATAGGAGCCAAGGCTGGCTCGAGCAAGCAATATAGAATCCAGACGATGGCACATACGAGCTCGATGTTTCACGTTACACCTAGGATTTTGCACATGGATGAGATTGTGGGCTAGACACCACTGAAATATCTAGCACAATTATAGCTAGTAATGGGGCAGAAACCAACCAAGGTGTTTATAAACTGCAAGCCAACGTCGCACAAGAGGTACAGTCGTGCGCGTGCACAGATGCAACAGAACTGCAACAGATGAAGGACAACATAGAAGCATTGGAGTTGGTGCTCAAGCAGGTCAAGCTCGAGACCAAGGATGAGAAGGACCGCACAGATAGGCTCGAGCAAGGATTGAATGTATCCTATGACAAAATTCCAAAGAGCGCGCAAACAACAAAGCCCAGGACGATGCAAAAAATTGATCAGATTGTGTAGACAATCGATCAATACAGGCAAGAGATCGAGAATCTCCGAGAACAACTTATTCCTACCACTCCCCTGGAGGTCAAGAAGAAAAGGAAGCAGGAAGAAACAATGCAGATGGAGGAGGTGGAATGACAAGTCCGTGCAACTGTTGAATTATTTGACAACACAACACAACTATGGACAAAGATGGAGGAGGATCAACATGTCCAGCAGTGGGACTAGGAAGAGGAGAAGATAAGCGCAACTATCCAGGACCTCAAGCAGAGGTAGAAGACGATGCACATCACTGAGTGCCTAAAAGGAGTACAGGATATGAAGAAGTTGCAAGAAGAACTCATATCCGCATAGACACAGAAGAAGGAGCGACAAGCTTAAATGGAACCTGTTATCGATATTTCTTGTCTCGGGATTAGGCGTACACAGGTCTGCAGTTTGCTGGGGAAGCACCTGAGCATATCACGAAAGAATCCCAGTTTGTAGAAGCAAGTAAAGTAAGCGAGCGGGCAAAGTTTTGTCATCAGCAGTCAGAAACCATCTTTAAAGAAAATCGACGGTCAGAATCTTACAGAAGAGATTGACGAAATCCCGCCAGCCGTTAGATCTCGAGAAGTTGCGTCGGGGTTTCAAAAGATAAGAGAGCCGAGACCTTTCGAGTCTCAAAATACCAACGGAGATCCTAGTTGTTGATCTTGGCGAGACACGTGGCGAGAGGTCCCGCAGAGTCGGGGATCGGGAAACTGGGAGTCCCACGCACATGACAACTGGAATTGCGATACCCCGATATGCGATTTCCCGATGGAGTTGAGGATCGTAGTGGAATACAGGTGGCAGGATTTCACGGTGGAGAACGGATCATTGATAGGTCAGCGGCCATGAGCTATCGGGTTTCGGGGAATCGCAAGTCCAGAGGATGCATGCCCGCTGACATTGCAAACCGCAAAACCCCGATGGAGAGTATGGTCGAGGGCATGTGGTAGCGGTCACTTGGACCAGGGTCTAACCAGGAGGAGCTAAGTGCACAGGAGGGCTCATCGGGAAATTGGAAGCCGAAGGCCCGATAGGAGGGTAGGGCCACGGTCGTGGAGGCTTGGTCATATGCGTCATGAGTTAAGCTCAGGTGGGCTCGCGCGTAAAAGGAGCTCATCGCAAATCGAGGATTGGGAAGGTAATGAATTCTAGACAGCAAGAACCTCAAACCCCGATACATAGCCAAAAATGGCTACAATCTGGTGCTGAAGGCCGTGAAGGGATTGGAAAGGACCTGTGGATCGGGTTGTTGTAGCAGTGATTCCCGAGGGGATCCAAGGAGCCACTTCGGCTCAAAAGAGGGGATTTAGAACGATCCCGAAAGCAGGTAGACATGGTGAGATCTCAGGCACCGATTTAATGCAGGTTAAATCCTAGTACCGACTGGAGATTAATGGAGAAAAGAAAAGATGGCTCAGAACTCACATCACTCATTTATTGTAGAGTATGGAGATCTCGGCTGAAAGTCTACCCAGGAGGGTCCCCTGTACCGGTTCTCTTCAGGAAGGCCACACCAAGTCTTCAACTCGCCAAAGGAGCCTGCACACGCAAAGTCGACATTCAAAGGGATCAACTACCCCCCGGCGTGAGCCATGTTGAATTAAAGAGGCGTATGACAGGGGAGCAGAGGACAGATCTGATTGAGGGGGCGCCATCCATTGAAAGTTCCGAGACGCCCCTGCCAGGCGAAAGGAAAGAAAGAGTATATGTAGGCATTTTTGTCATTTTGTAAAGGATCAATGGTAGAGAAGAGCTCCCGACTGTAATAGTTTAACAGACATTCTAGTTTGTTGGATATGCATCTGTATATGAGATATCTTGTTATATGACAGACAATTTTCCCTTTTTCATCTATGTTTTCGTCTAATACCAAAGGGTTCATGATCGAATATTTCGCATGAATTAGCACGGTTATGTTATGACAAATGATTTGTTGTTGCATTACTGTCTTCGTTGGTTTCCTGCATTTGGGTGTAAGAAGATCTTTCCCTCGGATGTTTTCTCTCACAGTCTGTTAGGAACTTGTTGTTTATAACAGACCTTCGCTTTCCTCTTATATTATCCTCCGCCTGCTCACCCTTTACTACAACTCACTGTCTGGAGTCTATAGAGACCTCACTCGCTTATGTATATCTAGCCTAGTTTGGAGTTGGAATTATATTGTTTTGAGTTGGCTTCCATTCGGTCACCCCATCTATAAACAAACCGTGACATAAGACTGATGGGCGTCGGGCTCTGCTCCTGATAGCAATCCGGAAGTGACTTCCGTCGCCAACATTTTTGGCGCCGTTGCCGGGGACGAAGTCGAATATTTTCCCCGGGATTGAACGACAACGATTAGCTGATTCTGAAGGTGCATCAGAGATCAGAAATATTGAGATTGTTGCTGTGCACCTGGTGACTCCATTGTGACGACCCCGCTGGGAAGAACCTGCTCTATCAATTGTGGCTTTCAGAGGCAGACACACGTGGTCTCATCCACAGTTTCCCCTAGCTACACCTGAAACCGATCCAGAGGTGGTTCTCAGAAAAGGAAAGGCCCCTGAAGAAGAAGCTTCCACCGCCGAAACAGGTAATTCGCCATCTCCTTCTGTAAGAATTCCGTTTTCTTCCCCTCAGTTTCTTGATAGACCTCCTTCACAAGTTTCCCGTTTTCTAAATTTTGGAAGTGTTCCTGCTGAGTTTTCCCCTCCTGGTCTGGGATTGGAGGGAGAAATCCTTGTCACTCCCTCCTCCTTGAATCACCTCTTGTTTCCCACCCCACTCCGAGATTCATTCCCTGTAGCCCTTTCGCGAACTCCTTCTCCTCCGAGCTCTCCTCCATCTAATATCCCTATGGCTGGTGCTAATCCCCCTATGACCAGGATGGAGGCTATTATAGCCGCTAGGTATGCCCCCCTTGTGTTACCTCAACCCCTCAATTCTCTTCCGGCAGATGGTTACCTCAAGCAGTTGCCTAAGTTTACAGGAGAAGGGGACATAACTGCAGAAGAACACCTAAAAGCCTTTTACAGTTTCACAGATGATAATGTCATCATGCATGCAGACGTATGGATGAGGATCTTTGTCCATAGTCTCCAAGGAGAGGCTAGAAAGTGGTTTAAGGCCTTGCCTCCTGGATCTATTGACGGGATCGAAGCACTAGACAATGCCTTTTTGAGACAATGGGGGGATAAAAAAGATTTCATGTATTACATGACGGAGTTTGGGTCGTTGAAGAGAAAGGAAGGAGAATCTGTCTCCGAATTCTCCAAGAGATTTAATAAAATGTACAACATAATCCCTGCTGAGATAAAACCCTCCGAAGCTTCTGCAAAGATCACTTACTCCAACGCCTTTGATCCTGAATTTTGCCTACTGCTAAGGAAGAGAAGAGCTGCTACGCTGGCCCTCATGCAGGATGCGGTCGTGGAGGTGGAATCTAAGATATTGGGTGTCAACCGACTCAGGAATGCAGGTGATAGAAGTACATCCAAGTGCAGGCCTGAAGCTCCCTCATCCAGTTCCTCTCCCCTGCCCCATCAAACAGATGAGACAACTAGAACACTAAAATCACTTGCTGCTAAGGTAGAAAGGTTGGAATTAGAAGGGAAGCCCATGTACAGAAATCCCCAGAACACTGATAATAGAGGTTTCAGACGGCCTGCTAACAATATGCCTCAGGCTTTCCCGAGGGAACAAAGGGGAAAGGACAAAGAAGATCAAAGGGTTGAAACCCCCCTCCAAAACAACTTAGTTGATCATGAGGAAAGAGAGGAGATAGACGAGTTTGGCCCCGAAATTCACAGCGTTGAGGAAGCTCCTCCTTTTCCCCATTTGACTCAGTCTGCATATGAAAAATCCCTGATGAACATTCAAATCCATGAGCTAGGTAAAGGAGAAAGGGCCGGCCATACCTCTAACAGATATAATCTCAGGTCAAAGAGGAAAGAAGGAGAATTTGACAGCCCAGACCAGCCCCTCATAGCAGAAAGACCCACTAAAGATGCAGCAGCCGCCACTAAAGATAAAAGAGATCAGAGTGCTTTGCCAGTAGCCAAAGAACCCATAACTGAGGTAAGGGGATCTCCTAAGCCAATTCCATCCTTTAATTTCAAACATGAAATTCAAAAAATCAGGATTCCCGTCCCCCTCTCAGAGCTAGTAAAAAATGAAGATTTTAAAAGATCCCTCTCCAAACTGCTACAATCCAAGTCTCCCCAGCCTCCCTCTGACTCAGTAAACCTTCAAGATGAAAAACCAGTTGTTGTCTTAGGCCCCATGGTAGAAGACAAATATGACTCATCTCCCCCCTTCTACACATCCCTGAACATACATGATAAAGTACTGCATAACTGCCTCATGGATTCAGGATCCTCCCATAACCTCATTCCCAAGGTAGTCATGGAAGAATTGGGACTGGAGGTGACAAGAACTTATCATGATTTATATTATTTCGATTCAAGGAGAGTGCAATGTTTAGGAGTTATCAAAGACCTGGTGGTTTCCCTGTTTCAGTTGCTTATGAAAAGTGTGGTCATAGATATTGTGGTAGCCGATGTTCCCCCCAAATTCAGTATGCTGTTGTCTAGATCGTGGATCAAAAAGCTTGGAGGGACACTGCAGATGGATCTTACATATGCTACCATTCCGGTCTTCGGAGGGGAACAAAGGAGATTATACAGAGAAGCCCAGCTGGCCTATATTGTCAGTGATGAAGCAGACCCGACCAATCACCCCATCTTTGCACTTGACACCGACTTGGGGTCTAGCCTACTGTAGCTTACCGATGCCCCAGAAATATCTTTGCTAATCAGAAAACACCCCATCCCTGATCACCCGATTTCCCCCCAAAGCTCCTCTGTGTGGAAGATGTTTTTTGATGGAGCTTCTTCTAGTGAAGGAGCTAGCGCTGGAGTGGTTTTCATATCACCTTGTCAAGAAGTCATATCCCTGTCATATAGGCTGGAATTCGAAGTCACTAACAACGTGGCAGAATATGAAGCTCTTGTTCTGGGTATGAGGGCCGCAAAGGAAATGGGAATTGAAGAGATAACAATATTCGGAGATGCTGATTTGATTATTTAGCAGATAAGGAATGCTTATCGTGCCCATAATTCTCGGCTCAGGAATTATCGAAATGAAGTATGAGACCTTATTGATAATTTCTTTTTGGATTTTAACATTTCTTTGGAGAAAATGTTTTGGCCGATTCCTTAGCTGTCTCAGCTAGTTTGCTCAAATTTCCTCTGCCGCCTATGATAAAAAATGATGTTGATGTAAGATATAGGCCCTCGGTGCCGGACAATGTCAAGTATTGGAAGGTGTTCAAGGATGATTCTGAACTTGAAAGGTTTCTCCAATCAGTGGACGAATTTTCTGCATTACATATTGACCAAGATCCTGATTTGGAAGGTGACCCTCGTCCTGACGAGTTTTTAAATAAAATCGCTAATCATCAAATCATTCAGCTGCCCAGTAATCACATTCCAAGGGGACTTGTCCCTTTAGAAAGATTGCTCGATGGGAATGATGTGTCGGTAAAGGGCAGGGTTTCAAATGAAGATACCGAGACAACCGAATGTAACATTGGTTCACAGGAGAAGCCCAGGTTTGTCAAATTGTCAAGCAGTTTGACTAGGGAACAGAAGGCCGAATATACTAAGATGCTAAAGGAGTTCGCTGATGTGTTTGCATGGACGTATGAAGACCTCAAGACCTATGAAACATCTGTCATTGAGCACAATATCCCACTAAAGGAAGAGGCTAAACCATTCAGGCAGAAGTTGAGACAGATAAATCCCATGTTGCTACCTGTCATGGAGAAAGAAGTGAAGAAATTGTTAGATGCCCAAATTATCGTCCCATTGAGATATTCTGAGTGGGTGGCCAATTTGGTCCCAGTAAGAAAGAAGAG